>JAJPUD010001811.1:125534-184394 GCA_023553655.1 Myrmecobius fasciatus
ATGGGGCAAGTTTCTCTAATAAAGTATTTATCTCTCAGGTATTGAGGAAACTGAGCCAAATTTATAAAAATAACTTATTCTACAATTGATAAATGATCAAAGTATATGAATAGGCCCTTTTTACAAAGAAGAAATCAAAGCTATCAATTGTCTCATGAAAAAAAAATGTTCTAAATCACTACTGATTTTGGAAATACAAATTAAAACAATTCTGAAATACTACCTCATATGTATCAGATTGGCTGAAAATGAAAATGAAAATGTTGGAAGGGGTGTAGAAAAATCAGGACACAAACACACTGTTGATAGTTTTGAACTAGTACCATGACTCTGAAAAACAATTTGTGATTATGAATAAAGAACTATAAAACTGCTCATAACCTCTGAACTAGAAATACCACTGCTATGTATGTATCCCAAAGAGATCAAATTAAAAGTGAAAGGACATTTTTTATTGCTAAATTAAAGTAACTTCATTCAAAATCTAGTAAACAAGGATATATTGCTATATACTGATCACTAAAGTTAACTATTAACATAAAAAAGGTCAGAAGAAGGCAAATATAATGATAGGTTAGGGTGTACAGTTACCTTGGTACATAACCATACACTATCCCATTACTCACTTCCTGTCTGCTGAGTTCTTTTCTTTTAATTCTTCTTTTGAATTAGGGTCATGTGTTAATGCTTGTAGGGAAAACAACCCAGTTTTACAAACATGTTTATAGCAGCTCCTTTAGTTATGGCAAAGAATTGGAAACTGAAAGCATGTCCATCAACTAGAAAATGACTGAACAAATTGTGGCATATGATTGTGATGTAATATTATTGTGTTATAAAAAATGACAAGCAGGATAGTTTCAGAAAATCTGAGAAGACTTATGAAATGATACTGAGTGAAATGTGTAGCACCAGAAGAATATTGTAAAAAGAAAGTGCAATATTGTAAAAGACTTAGTTACTCTGATCAATAAAATGATCCTAGAAGTTCCAAAAGACCCATAATTAAAAATGTTAGCCATCACTAAAGAGAGAACTATCAAACTCTGAATAAAGATTGAAGAATACTTTTAAAAATTCTCTTTATTATCCATGCCTCAATTGATAAATGATCAAAAGATATGAGTTATGCCCAAAGGGATATAAAATCATGTATATCCTTTGATCTAACAATTTCACTACTAGGCAGGCATGAATCTCCAAAGAGAGTTTTTTTTTAAAGTAAAAAGATACATATATATAAAAAGATGTCCATCAAATAAGAATGGCTGAATAAATTGTAGTATGTGATTATTATGCAATAATATTTTATGAGTAGGATGCTCTAAAAACCTGGAAACACCTCCATTACCTCAAGCAAATTGAAGTGTACTGGGTATAAAATAATAGCAATGTTCTGGGATGTTCCTCTGTGAATAGCTTTGCTATTCTCAGCAATATAATGATCCATTGCTATTCTGAAGGAATTTTTGAAAAAATTATTTTCCTCACTTACATGTAAAAGCAGTATTTTATTTGGTTACATATGTATGTTCATTTTTTACATATTTCGTTATGAATCCTGTTGGGAGAAAAAATCAGAACAAAAGGGAAAAATGAAGAGAGAAAAAAAACAAGAAAATGAAAAGAAGTGAACATAGCATGTCTTGATTTACATTGTCTCTGTCATTCTCTCTTGAATGCAGATGACATTTTCAATCTAAAGTTTATTGGGATTATCTTGGATCACTGAACCACTGGGAAGAATCAAGTCTGTCATAGTTGATCATTGCACAATCTTGCTGTTGCTGTGTACAATGTTTTCCTGGTTCTGTTTGTTTCACTCAGCATTTTTTCCTGGCCTTTCTAAAACCAGTCCATGCATCATTTTTAATAGATCAACAATATTCCATTACTTTTAAACCCCATAATTTATTCAGCTATATCCCGATTGATGAGCATCTACATATTTTACAATTTTTTGCTATCCTCTCTTCAACAATGAGGTGATTCAAACCAGTTCCAATTGTTTAATGATGAAGAGAGTCATTTACACCCAGAGGACTGTGGGAATTGAGTATGGTTCACAACATAGCATTTTCACTCTTTTTTGCTGTTGTTTGCTTGCATTTTATTTTGCTTCTCATTTTTTCCTGGTTTGCTATGATTTTTCTTGTATGGCAAGATAATTGTATAAATGCATATGTATATATTGGGTTTAACATATATTTCTACCATGTTTAACATATTTTGGACTACTTGGCATCTAGGAAAGGGGTTGGGAGAAGGACTGGAACACAAGGTTTTGCAATGGCTAATGTTGAAGAATTGTCCATGAATATGTTTTGAAAAATAAAAGGCTTTAATAAAGAAAAAAAGTGAATGTAGAAAACTATCTTCTTATATAAATGGGTAAAATATAATTAGGTGTAATAAAACAAAATAAAATCCAGTGCTTTTCATGATTTAAAAAAAACAATTATTCAATGTTGAAAGGTCACTCATGTTTTGTAAATAAAAAGCTTTATAAAAAAATAAAAAAAAATAAAAGTAGGTAAAAAAAACCAATTATTTGCCACAACAAAAAGAGCTACAATGAACATTTTTGCACATATAGGTCTTTTTCTGCTATTTTGGGATAAGGACCCAATAGAAGCATTGCTGGATCAAAGGGAATGAAGAGTTTTGTAGCTCTTTGGGCATAATTCCAAATTGCTCTCCAGTTTGTTTGGATCATTTCAAATCTCCACCAACAATGCATTAGTGTCCCAGTTTTCTCACATCCTCTCCAATATTTATCATCATCTTTCCCTATCATCTTAGCCAATCAATAAATAATGATTTGGAACATTTTTTCATATGACTATAGATAGCTTAATTGCTTCTGAAGAACTTAAATTGAAAAATTCTATCAATATCCAGAGAATGAGCTGATTGTGTCCAAATACAAAATGAATTATTCTCTGTCACTCTGTCTCTCTCTCTCTCGTAATTAATTTTTCTTAAGGAGGAAATCTATGTTTTCTTTCACACCATTATATTTATGGTAAGGGAGAGAATCTGGAACTCAAAGTTTTAAAAAGTTTGTGTCAAAAATTGTTTTAAATGTAACTGGGGGAAAAGAAAACTATTTTTTAAAAGTTTACAAAACTCTTTATTTTTCTTGGGATTTTTGTCTGTACTTTCAACACGACTAATCTTGCATTGATGTCACTTACTATCTTACATGATGTCACATGTATAATTATTATCAAACTGTTTGCCTTCTTAAGAAGGGGCAGGAACCTGCAGGGGGAGAGAAAATTTGAAACTCAAAAAAATTTCTAATTATTGTTAAATTTTTATGTATAATTGTGAAATACTTAAAATAAAAACAAGGTATTACTATAATGTCTTTGAGTATAGGTAGATAAATCAATAGGAAAGATGCTAATAAGAGAAAGAAAAATTGTTTCCAATTCAAAGGAAAAAATTCAGATATTAATGAATAGTATTGCAAGACAAATTAAAATGGTTGTAGATCTAATGAGGTAGAGGATCTTACAAATTCTCAAGAAAGCATAGAACCACAAAAGTATTGTTCTGAATAGTAAAAAGAGAAATGAGAATTGTAAAAACAGAATTTCTGATTTGTATAAACCACAGTGGCAAGTCTCATCAAAAAAACAAAAGAAAGAATAACTGATTGAGAATAAAATTACACAGGCTGAAGCACAATATGAAGGAAGAAAAGCAAAAAAATAATATTTTAGATATCATAAACATAAGCAAAATTTTAATTTCAAAGACAGGATGCAAAGAGACAACTTTGAGCCTTAAAGTTTTCCCAGAAGAATACAAATCAAATAAATGGAGCATCTTAGTGGAAGACATAACATTTTTTTTAAAATGCCTAGAATTTCTGAACACAAAAGACAAGTGATAATTGAAACAATACACAAATCTCTTTCAGAAAAAACCATAAATCCTGTTTTGCAAATTCTAAAATATAGAGTATTTAAATTCAATAATTACACAAACAAACTACATATTCAATTAGTGGCCAGCAAAAAGATTTGCATAGATAAGGGAATGTACATTTAAATAGCACAACTATTCTTTATTCACTAGAAATAGCAGGGGGAATGGGAATAAAGAACCTCAAAATGTAGTCAAATATGACCTACCTCAAAAATTTGAGTCAAACCATAAATGAAAAAGTTGAAAGCTCAAAAAAGAAGACATTCAAAACATCCCTAGAAAGAAAACTAGACATGAAATATTTATCTTCTCAAAAATTAAAAAAGAAACAGAAAATAGGAAAAAAAGAAACAGCAATCACATTACACAGCAACAATAAAATAGCAACTTAAAGACCATTAAGAAATTTCTTTCAAAATGTACATGAAAGTACAGGAATGAAAGTATGAATCACTCACAAGTAGTTATGTAGAAAACAGGCCTCAAACATCACAAATCAAACTTTTTCTGCCAGACTAAATTATAGAAATGGAGGATACATAAACATGATGTGAAAGAGGTATCCTTGATAAAGTTTTCTAAGAAAAAGGAGGTGGGAACTTTAGAGTAGGCATTATCTATAGGGCTTAGGTGATTAGAGAGACAAAGAGAATTTGATTCTATTTAAGAGAAGGGGGATCAGAGCTCATGGGAGCAATTGTCACTCAGAAGAGCAATAAGATAAAGATCCAGAAAAGATATTTAAAGGAAAATGGGGGAAAATACCATGAACAGGGCAAAGGTCAATAATAAATTGTATAATCCATTCCAAACGAAGATTTCTACCATTCTACAATATCTTCGTGATTACCTGTAGGAATTGGCATGTCTAAAAATTAGGCAAAACCGAAAAAAGTTGGGGCAATGGGCAAGATCTACAAGGCAATAACAGAAACACTTTAGAAAAGAGAATGTGGAATAATGAGTTTTGTTTTTGTTATAAATATTAATAATAAAAAGCAGAAGAGCCATGAATCAAATAAAAATATCTAGAATAGACAAAAAGGAAAGATAAATAGTAAAGAGAATAAGAGAAATAGCTTTTTTAAGAAAGAGGCACAAATCAAATATTTTCTTTCCTTTGATTCTGAAGCTCTCGCTCCAGACCTATTGCAGAATTTGTTGTTCTCGATGGAATAATTAAATTTAACCTCTATGTATCTGAAAGTTTGCAGCCTGATGTTTTGGTAGAGTTTTTTGTTTGCTTTTTTTTTTTGTTGTTTTTTGTAGAGGCAATTTGTGGATGCATCCTTTCAATTATCATGCTGCTTTCTGTGATTGCAAGTTCTGGGCAGTTTTATTATTTCTAGTATTAAGGTATTCAGATTTGTTAATTTATAATGTTCTTTTTTTGAAATCTTTAATGCTAAAACAAAATACTGGGGAGGGGGAAGTGAGTAAGGAGAAAGGGAAGAGAAAAATATAACCTTGGGTAAATAAGATGGCAGGAAATATAGATATAGTTATTTTAACTGTGAGTGTGAATGGGATAAACTCTCCCATAAAACAGAAGCGGTTAGCGGACTGGATTAAAAGCCAGAATCTTACAATATGTTGTTTACAAGAAACACATCTAAAACATAGAGATACATACAGAGTGAAGGTAAAGGGCTGGAGCAGAATCTTTTATGCTTCAAGTGAACAAAATAAAGCAGGGGTAGCAATCCTTATCTCAGATCAATAAAAGCAAAAATAGATCTAATTAAAAGAGATAAGGAAGGAAACTATATTTTACTAAAGGGTACCATAAACAATGAAGCAGTATCAATGCTAAACATATATGCACCAAGTGGTATAGCATCCAAATGCCTAGAGGAGAAACTAACAGAGATGCAAGGAGAAATAGACAGTACAACTATACTAATGGGGGATCTCAACCTTGCTCTCTCAGAATTAGATAAATCAAACCACAAAATAAATAAGAAAGAAGTTAGGGAGGTAAACAAAATGTTAGAAAAGTTAGGTATGGTAGATCTCTGGAGGAAATTGAATGGCGATAGAAGGGAGTATATTTTTTCTCAGGGGTTCATGGAACTTAAATGAAAATTGATCATGTGTTAGGGCATAAAAACCTCAAAATCAAATGCAGAAAAGCAGAAATAGTAAATGCATCCTTTTCAGATCATGATATAATAAAACTCACATGTAATATAAGGCCAGGAGAAAATAGACCAAAAGTTAATTGGAAATTAAATAATCTAATCCTGAAGAATGAATGGGTGAAAGAGCAAATTATAGACACAATCAATAATTTCATCCAGGAGAATGACAATAATGAGACAACATACCAAAATTTGTGGGATACAGCCAAAGCGGTTATAAGGGGTAACTTTATATCTCTAAATGCTTACTTGCATAAAATAGAGAAAGAGAAGATCAATGAATTGGGCTTACAATTTTAAAAAGCTAGAAAAAGAGCAAATTAAAAACCCTCAATTAAATACCAAATTGGAAATTCTGAAAATAAAAGGTGAGATTAATAAAATTGAAAATAAGAAAACTATTGAATTAATAAATAAAACTAAGAGTTGGTTTTATGAAAAAACCAACAAAATAGATAAGGTAATAGATTAGTTAATTTGATCAGAAAAAGGAAAGAGGAAAATCAAATTGTTAGTCTCAAAAATGATAAGGGAGAACTTTCCTCCAATGAAGAGGAAATTAGAGTAATAATTAGCAGTTACTTTGCCCAACTTTATGCCAATAAATTTGATAATATAAATGAAATGGAGGGATATCTACAAAAATATAGATTGCCCAGGTTAACAGAAGAGGAAATAAATTATTTAAATAGCCCCATTTTAGAAAAAGAAATAGAATAAGCTATTAATCAACTCCCTAAGAAAAAATCTCCAGGGCCAGATGGTTTTACATGTGAATTCTACCAAACATTCAAAGAACAATTAATTCCAATACTATACAAACGATTTGAAAAAATAGGGACAGAAGGTATACTACAAAATTCCTTCTATGATACAGATATGGTGCTGATAGCTAAACCAGGTAGAGTGAAAACAGAGAAAGAAAACTATAGACCCATTTCCCTAATGAATATTGGTGCAAAAATTTTAAATAAGATTTTAGCAACGAGATTACAGAAAGTTATCTCCAGGATAATACATCTTGACCAAGTAGGATTTATACCAGGAATGCAGGGCTGGTTCAATATCAGGAAAACTATCAGCACAATCAATTATATTAATAACCAAACTAACAAAAACCATATTATGATCTCTATAGATGCAGAAAAAGCATTCGATAAAATCCAACACCCATTCCTATTAAAAACACTAGAGAGTATAGGAATAAATGAGCTTTTCCTTAAAATGATTAGTAGCATCTACTTAAAACCATCAGCAAGCATCATATGTAAAGGAGACAAACTAGAACCATTCCCAATAAGATCAGGAGTGAAACAAGGCTGTCCACTGTTGCCATTACTATTTAATATTGTATTAGAAATGTTAGCTTTGGCAATAAGAGAAGAAAAAGAAATAAAAGGAATTAGAGTAAGTAATGAAGAAACCAAATTATCACTCTTTGCAGATGACATAATGGTATACTTAGAGAACCCTAGAGACTCAACTAAAAAACTACTAGAAACAATTCACAACTTTAGTAAAGTTGCAGGATTCAAAATAAATCCACATAAATCATCAGCATTTTTATATATTGCCAATAAAGTTCAGCAGCAAGAGATAGAAAAAGAAATTCCATTCAGAATAATGGATGATAGCATAAAATATTTGGGAATCTATCTGCCAAGAAAAAGTCAGAAACTATATGAACTAAACTACAAAACACTTTCCACACAAATAAAATCAGACCTAGTCAATTGGAAAAACATTAAGTGCTCATGGGTAGGCCGAGCGAATATAATAAAAATGACAATACTACCCAAACTAATTTACTTATTTAGTGCCATATCAATCAAACTCCCAAGACATTATTTTACAGATCTAGAAAAAATAGTAGCAAAGTTCATTTCGAAGAACAAAAAGTCAAGAATTTCAAGGGAATTAATGAAAAAAAAAAAGACAGATGAAGGTGGCCTTGCTATACCAGATCTAAAACTATATTATAAAGCAGCAGTCATCAAAACCATTTGGTATTGGCTGAGAAATAGAGCGGTTGATCAGTGGCATAGGATAGGATATCAGGACAATCTAGGTAATAATGTTAGCAATTTAGTGTTTGATAAACCCAAAGACCCCAGCTTTTGGGATAAGTACTCACTATTTGGCGAAAACTGCTGGGAAAATTGGAAACTAGTGTGGAAGAAATTAAGGCTGGACCCACACCTAACACCGCACACCAAGATAAGATCTAAATGGCTTCATGATCTAGATATAAAGAGTGATATTATAAGCAAATTAGAGGAACATAGGATAGTTTACCTCTGAGACCTGTGGAGATGGAATAAATTTATGTCCAAAGAAGATCTGGAACTCTTAATTGAACACCAGCTAGATAATTTTGATTATATTAAATTAAAAAGTTTCTGTACAAACAAAACTAATGGAGACAAGATTAGGAGGGAAGCATCAAATTGGGAAATCATCTTTACATTTAAGGGTTCTGATAAAGGTCTCATCTCTAAGATATATAGAGAATTGTCTCACATTTATAAGAATTCGAGCAATTCTCCAATTGATAAATGGTCAAAGGATATGAACAGACAATTTTCAGATGATGAAATTAAAACTATTTATAATCATATGAAAAGATGCTCCAAATCACTATTGATCAGAGAAATGCAAATTAAGACAACTCTGAGGTACCACTACACACCTGTCAGATTGGCTAAATTACAGGAAAAGATAACGATGAATGTTGGAGGGGATGTGGGAAGACTGGGACACTGATGCATTGTTGGTGGAACTGTGAACGGATCCAACCATTCTGGAGAGCAGTTTGGAGCTATGCTCAAAAAGTTATCAAACTGTGCATATCCTTTGACCCAGCAGTGTTTCTATTGCGCTTATATCCCAAAGAAATCATAAAAGAAGGAAAGGGCCCCACATGTGCAAGAATGTTTGTGGCAGCCCTTTTTGTAGTAGCTAGAAACTGGAAACTGAATGGATGCCCATCAATTGGAGAGTGGCTGAACAAATTATGGTATATGAATGTTATGGAATATTATTGTTCTGTAAGAAACGACCAGCAGGACGATTTTAGAGAAGCCTGGAGAGACTTGCATGAACTGATGCTGAGTGAAGTGAGCAGAACCAGGAGATCATTATTCACGGCAACAACAATACTATATGATGATCATTTCTGATGGACTTGACTCTCTTCAACAATGAAATGCTTCAAACCAGTTCCAATTGTTCAGTGAAGAAAGCCATATACACCCAGAGAGAGGGATGTGAAATGTGGACCACAACATATCATTTTCATGCTCTCTGTTGATGTTTGCTTGCATTATATTTCCTTTATCTGATTATTCTTTCTTGTAGATATGATTTCTCCTGCACAAAAATGATGTGTGGAAATAAGCATACATATATTCGATTTCTTAAGTATTTTAACATAATTAACATGTAGTGGATATCCTGCTATCTAGGGGAGGGGTGGGGAGTAGGGGGGAAAAATTTGTAACAGAAAGCTTTGTAAGGGTTAATGTTGAAGAATTACCCACACATATGTTTTGCAAATAAAAAGTATTAATAAAATTTTTTTTAAAACTAACTAAAAAAAGAAATCTTTAATGCTTAGATTGACTCTATGCACCCTTTTTTTGATTTTTTGAGATCCATAGGCTTTATTGGTAGAGAGAACATTTCCTATTTTAAATTTATTTCTCTTTTCTTCTCATTTTAAATTGTCCTTCACTTCTGCATAAGATGGTACATGTCTAACCAAGTTGTAGCCTGCCCACTTCCAATCCCCACCCCTAGTTACAGCTGTCCAAGTCACTGACATCTTATTCCCAAATTACAATCACTGCCCACTGACCCAGCCACTATTGTTGTCACCCTTTGCCAACATAGTTCGATCCAAACAATTGCTTCCCCAGTGCACAGCCAAATGCTAAAACCATGGCATTTGGTCAGCATCCCTGATAGTGAGATGAAGTAGATGCTGACATTTCTATATTATTCTCTGATGGGAGTTCCAGGATCAAATTGTATACCTTTTCTTTGGCAACTGATACAGTAACACTGATGGTCAGATTGTGAACAAACTTTCAAGTGAAAAGACAGAAGAGATTTAATATATTTTGTTTCTCCTTCCTCTAGGCTTCCCTTCATCTTCAACTGGCTCCCTAGGACTCTCTGCTCAGGGTGCTCTGCAGCTCACTTTGATGGGTCTGGGAAATGGAGGAGGCAGCAGCCTTGAAACAGAACAGAAATCAGAGCCCCTTGTTCCCAGCCTAGTGTATGCAAGTCATCAAAACCCAATCTAAGTCTTTCAAGAGAAGTTGCCTTATCCTTGCCAGATTATCCTGGAGTATTGGGGTATGTGTATGTGAGGGTGGAACACTGTGATAAAGCAGTGATGGACACATGACCAGTTGGTGATGTGGATTTAAATGTTGAAATTCGTTCTTCATTCAATAATTGTTTCAGGACAGAGAAAAAAAAAGGATGATGGAGCAAAGGCAGGGATTCACCCAAGTTCTCTCCCCAAATTTTAAATAAAGACTAAAGAAATTCCTGAACAACAAACTTTAAAAAGATGTAGTGAAACAATTTTCCAGTGCATAAAAACTTGTAAAGATCAGCAGAAAAGGTCTGTCATACCAGGATGAGAGGGTAGTGCAATCCAACACTGCCCCAGCCCCAGCAAAGCAGGATCAAGCCTTGGGAGCCACCAAATCAGCAGTAGTAATAGTGGCTTCTGGAACACTTAGCCCACAGATAGTAAAGAGGTAAGGAGATTACAGGGGAATCTTTTTCCAGCATTGAAGCAGAACTCTGTTACTTTGCCTATACTTAATTCCAGGTCATAGTCCTAGATGACAGTGCCAGTGCAAGGAGGAGCATTAGTGCAACAGAACTTTAGTCATAGTAGACCAGGGAATTGTCTCATAGTTTCAGAGCAGAAAAGAGTACTTGTGGTTACTCATAGACCAAAACACAGGCAGGGAGAAAAGAAAAAACATCTCTCATTAGATCATATCATCTCAAAAGAACTGAAAACTCTTAAGTTTATAAAAGTATCATTGAAAACAAATGCACAAAGACATCCCAAATCTTGGAACAGGGAATCCTCTACCATGGAAGCAGAATCCTACTTAAACAACAAATTAAAAGTCCAAGAATAAGGTGGGAAAATGAGCAAACAACAGAAAAAGATTATGACCATAGAAAGTTACTATAGTGATAAAGTGATAGAGTAATAAAGAAGATTAAAGCCCACACTCAGAAAATAACAAAGTCAAAACTTCTACATCTAAAGCCTCTAAGAAAAATATTAATTTCTCACATGCCGTTGAAGAGTAATCAAGTAAGATAGGCATCTGGCCTCTAGGCTATATGGAGAATATTTCCATCCTCTTGGCACTTCCTTTGCAACTGTACTCTTTTCTTTTTCTAAAAAAAAAGTTAATTTCAGGAATTCACTTTTCATTTACCACTTTTGACAACAATTTGTAACACAAAGAAGTCCAAAAGGAAATCATCATCCCACACAGAGGAAGTTTCCATAAACTATATTACAACTCACAAGGAAAGGAGACTGAGGCCAAATCAATCAAACTATTTTTTCACCTGACAGAGTTGATTAATATATATGGGATATAATTTAACGTTTCCTTGATTACTCAAAAAAATTTAACATAACCTTGATTACGTAGTTCAATCACTATGAACACCAACTATTATATTTTTCTATTTAAGAAGGTGTTGCTATGTTGTTCAGTCTTCATTTTTGAAGAGAACTAATTACATTATTAGTGATGTCTTGAATTGCCTACAAATTGGATTTAAGTGGGGCAGAATGACAAAAAAAAAACCATCAGTCTCATTCCCTTTCCCAGAATCACTGAAGTATTATGCAAGACAAAAGTCAAGATGACCATTGATGGCCAGGGATGCAATAAATGACCTTAGAAGTCTTTGATGTCTGACTGCACTCTAAGTGCTCTTTAGTACCTGATTCAGCTGCCTTCATGTCTGCTGGAACAAATTGGAGTCCAATGATGTAAGCACTTCTGATGTAAGGAGTACTGAGTCTTTTTCAAGGCTGAGCATCATTTGGTGAAAGGCTATTCTCTATATTTTGTATCCAATTGAGAGCCCATTCCCATCTGTGACTCCAAGAAATGAAAGTATGTGCAATGGCTATACCTCAGGAAAACTATTTTAGCAGATGGGTTTTATAAATCAGCTTTGAGGTAACAAACCTCAGACTCATTGATGAGTTAGGGGACTGTCTACCCAAAGCATGTTAAGGCTTCTTTTAGTGAGAATGGGTGGATGACAATATTTAGGGAATATCTTAGAATTCTTTGCCATTTTTACTGTTATTAGTTCCAAACATTTATATGTTTTGAGTTCTTTTTTTCTAATTTTGAAGGATTTTTTCTAATAAAATGTAATCTCTTTATAAGCAGGGATTGTTTCATTGTGTCTTTATTTCTAGCACTTAGCACAATGACTTGAATTTTAATGAAATTTTGAGTTAAATTGAATTTGTTGAATTACTGTCAAATTGTCAACTTATATCTCTGACTTGTCAATTGCCCTCAATTCTATTTTTAATTGTTTGTTTCTAATCTGTAGTATACTAGGATATTTTAAAATGAGGCTTGATAGAATTATACTTTAAATGATAGTTAACAGGCTCTTAATGAGTATCTACAAAGTTTTTATTTTGTGAGTACAATGAATGAATTTCAAATTATTTTGTAGCACCTCTCATAACTTCCTAGAGATGGTTTTTATTTTCAGAACCTAGGCTATTTTCTAAAGAATTGAAATTGTGGAACAAGTGACCTCTGACTAAAAGATATATCACTTTTTATAGCTAGGTGGCACAGTTTGACAAAGTTAAGAAGACTAGTTTCACTCTTGCCTTAGATATCTTCTAGCTGTATCACTTAGACAAATCACTTAACATCTCTCAGCCTCATTGTCCTCATCTGTAAAAATAGGAAAATGCATAACACCTTCCTCTCAAAGTTAAAGGATCAAATGAGATTACAAATTTGGAATACTTTGTGATCCTAAAAGCAGCATATAAATGCTATCTATTATTATCATTATACTTAACAGAAAGGTTCAACACAGAAACAAAGTATAGTCAAAGCTCAGATATCTAGGATACAGTTTTCAACTCTGTTAGGTTTCTATGATAGCTCTGGTCTCAGAAGTAGTGGTAGGAGACAGGAAGGTGGCAAAACATATATGTCAAATTTCTTTGTAGGCAAGAAAGTTCCTCTTGAGTGCCTACATCATAGTTCACAAGAACTCAAGTCTTTAAGATCATTCTTGATGTGCTATAATTGGTGAGATTCTTGAGTAAAAGGAAAGAGATACACCAAATTGACTCACGCTGACTATAAACCTTTCTGTGCTGAAAAACATGGAAGAAGTGACAAGTGATCAAAGAAACTAGAACAAAAAAAAGGGAAAGGAGAGAAAGGAGAAGTGAATGCTAGAAATGGGAGAATCCATTGTGGTATCAATTAGAAGGAGTGATGGATAGCAAGCATCAGACACTGTAACCATAGAAGAAAAGAAAGTAAGGTATGAAGAGATAGAGAACTATGTATTCTGGGAAGGAAGTAAGGAGCAGGGTAGGTAATAACTAGCTTTCTGCATTGCATTTCATTAGCTTTTGAAGGATTTCTTATGATATGTATACTGATCAAAAAAAGTCATTAACTGTGGGCAGGGGAGGACACACAAAGTATGATAGCATATTGCAATACCCTTTCTTTGTTAGAATGTGAGCTCTTTAGACTAGAAACTATCACATTTCTAAATATCCCTAGGGATTAGAGGTCATATTGGGTACTCTACAGCACCCACTTAATTTTTATTATTTATTCATTATGAAATTATTATAATTACTATAATTAAGTAATAGTTGTGAGCTTTATACTGTTGATTATAATGTATAATAATTAGTTATAATTAGATTAATTATAGTAATGATATTTGTTATAATTGTATGTGAATTATAATATATTAATTCATATGCACTATAATAGATTTTTTATTACAATATTATCCTATTATTTGTTATTTATTTATTAAGAACATTGTAATTGATAACAAAACTCTGAAAGAGCAACTGTTCATTACTTTTGGAGATTCCTAAATTATCCAATAGGCAGCTAGGTGGCACAGTGTATAGAGTAGATAGAGGGCCTGAAGTCATGAAGAATCATCTTTGTGAATTCAAACCTGGCTACAGACACTTACTAGATGTGTGATCCTGGACAAGTCACTTACCCTATTTGCCTTAGTCCCTCATCTATAAAATGAACTGGAGAAGGAACTGGCAAACCCTTCCAAGAAAACCCCAAATGAGGATCTCTAAAATATGAAATGATTGAATGTTATCCAAAACTGAAAGTACCACATGGTAGATTTCTCCCTAAATCAGATCACCTGGATTGTATTTTATAGTCTTGAATTTAAACAAGTAAGGATTTTCCTGTCTATGACCTAATACTTATTTAAAGGGCAAACTGTTTTTAGACATTATATGTAGTTGATGAATGCTTTTTCAGAAGGGTAGCTTTGCTATTTCAAAATGTTAGAGCACTATAAGGTTAAATAAAGTGAATGATTTTGTGGATTTTTTAAAAAACTCTCATCTGAATAGTTTTACAGTAATGAAAAACCAATCTTTTGGGTATCATTGACCAACATCTCTTTTGGCAGGTGCCAGGGAATTAAGTGATCAAGGATTTAGGCATAAGCAGGACTGTTCATTTTCCTCACATTTTCTATTGCAGGCATCTTTAGTTAATGAAAATTTTCATTCTCCTAGAGTTTTCAAAGTCCCTCACTTATATTTTTTGTTTCAAAAGTGTAAATTAGTATATGTTTATGTAAAAAAAGAAACTTGGGTGTTGTATCCTCTTACATCTTGAGTAAGGTATCATTCAAGATATTCTAGGTTTAAGTGAATAGAGTGAAGTTTTCCTAAGTAAACAGGACTAGTGTTTTATAGTATTGTAAGTTTTTTTGGTAACCATCTTTCTGAACCCTAATTTTTACTTTGCTGATTACTTCAACCTGTAAATTGTGATATTATGTTAAGTATTAAATATTTTCATAAATGAGATTCTATGATAAAATTGATCCATTATACAAAGACTATAAAGGACTTTCAGTGTTATAACATCAAAGATAATCTTTACCTTTGTTTAATATATGAATTTTTTCAAAGGTAGAGGAGACCTAATCATGTCAGTAGAAGTGTTATTTTCTAATGATTTATAATTGTCAAGAGTAAGGCCTCCCCCAAATAACCTGGCCCAGAATCTTAAACTGCTAAGAGAGACTTATTCACACTCCATGAACAAATAATGCAAATGAGATAAAAGTGTGGGTGCAAGTTTATAAGCAAGTGCCTGTGGGTCTATTTGTTAGTGATTCAGATATCATAAAATGTTTTTTAATGGTTCTGATAGGGCAGATTGCCCAGATGACAAGAAAGATGATTTTCCAGAGTGAGAAAATCACTTGGAAGAAGGCTATAGGTGTTGACAGAACAGACCATAGGCTGAATAATAATGATTATATTGAGTGGCAGTTTGTTGTGGTAGATATATCTGGAATCATGAAACCTGGGTTCAGTTCCTGATTCCCATAGCTACTTGCTGTGTAATTCTGGGCAAGCCACTTAACCTCCCCCTCAGGAAACTGGTTATAAATTACAGGCAAGTTGACATTCTGAATTAGCAAAGGAAGTTTTCAGAATGGGAATTCTCCACAGCTTTGAACAGATCAGTAAAACAGGAAGAGAAAAAGATAACAATAATTGGTTGGCTATTGATCTTCATTTTCTTTTTTCCCTCCCACTTATGAAGAATTATTTATTTAGTACCTATAAGAGCATCAGCTACCATTTAGTGAGGTAAGGATGCAAAGGTAAAAGCAAAAGAGATCTTGCCCCCCCCCAAGAGTTTACATTATATCAGGAAAGACAAGGAAATGTACAAAGATAAGTGAATACAAACTCAGTACAATCCTTGTGCCTCACAAAAGCCTAGGGAGGGGTGAAATATAGATAGAAATGGAGGCTAAGAGAAGTTAGACAACTTCTTTAATTTTTGTTATCTGACTTTGTGACCCTATTTGGGGTTCTCTTGGCAAAAATACTATAGTAATTTGCCATTTGCTTCTCTAGTTCATTTTACTTATTAGAAAACTGAGGCAAACAGGGTTAAGTGACTTGAACTGGGTCACTAAGTATCTGAAGCCAGATTTGAAAGCACGAAAATAAGTCATCCTAATAGCAATCTAATTTGGGACTTGATCCCAACACTTCTGATGTGGGAGACTAGGGCTGTTCTCATGGTTCCAGTGTTTCAGGTCTGTAGTCTTTTGCAATGATAGCTTCTAGGTTAGATTGTCCTCCATTTTTCAAAGAGGACTAAAACGGTATCACTAGTTGGCATCAAGGTTCAGTGTATCCAGCAATGGCTGATCAGACCAACATGAACTCGAAAGATTCTAACACAGTCCATATGAACGTTTGGAGTGGATATGTCTTAAATTTATGAATCTCATGTTTCTTTTAAACTCCTACAATTCTGCTCGCTTTATAGAAAACATCATCTCCTTTGATATGAGTGAGCCATACTAAGCAATCCTTTTTCAACATCTCCCATATCACATAATTGATTCAAAGTTCTTTGGAGAGACCTACAGAGTATCTTTGTATTGCTTCTTCTGACCTCCAAATAAGGGCTTTTCTAGCATGAGTTCTCTGTAAGTCTTTTAGGCAAATGTATCTTTAACATTTAAACAGCATGGCCAGCCCATTAGAGTTGTCCTCTTTCGAATAGAGTTTGAATGCTTGGCAGTTTAACTCAAGAAAGATCCTCAATATTCAGTATCTCATCTTGTCAGATGATCTTCAAAATCTTCCTAAAACAATTCAAATGGAAGCAATTGAGATTCCTGTCATGGCATTGATATTTTATCCAGGTTGCATAGGCATACAACCATGAAGTCAGCACAATGACTCTGAAGAACTTCAATTTGTTAAGTAGTCTATTATCTCTACTTTCCCACACTTTCCTTCAGAGCCTCTCAAACACTGAGCTAGCTGTGACAACATGTATGTCAGCCTTATTATCTATGTGGACATCCCTGAAAAGTATATTGCCAAGGAAAGTGAACTTATCAATAGTATTCAGAATTTCTCCATTTGCTGTATTTGATGGTTTTACATATGGATAGTGTAGTATTGACTGATGGAGAACCTATGTTTTCTTGATATGTATTAAGCCAAAATTAGTGCAAACATCAGAGAATTGATCCATGCTTTGAGACTGCATTGAGTCTATAATCATCTAAAAATAAAAATCATACACCAACTCTCCCTCCTCTTAGCATGAAGCCTTTTAAATTAAATAATCTATTATCAACTAAGCAACTGACCTTAATGTTGTCTTTGTCTTTAGTGAAGGTGTTTGTCAACATTGCTCAAAACAACATGGTAAAAAGCATGGGGGCAGCTAGATGGTGCAATGGATAGAGAGCCAACCTTGAAGTCAGGAGGACCTGAGTTCAAATCCGGCCTCAGACACTTAACAGCTCCTGGCTGGGCAAGTCACTTAACCCCAATTGCCTCAGCAAAAAAAAAAAAAAAAGCATAGGAGCAAGCATACAGCCTTGCTTCACTTTATCAATAACTGGAAAAGCACATAAGCATTGTCCATTAACCAGAACCCAGGCAAGCATGCTGTTATGAAGTATAATACCAATGAATTCCAGGCAACCAATTTTATCATAATTTTGGAAAAATCATATAACTCCTTACAAAATAGATTTGACAAAATGGAAAAAGCAAATAATACCTTGCAAAACAAATTTGATAAAGAAACCAATTCATTGAAAAACAGAATTTGTGAAATGGAAAAAAAAAATCCAATGAACACCTTTTTTCAAATTTCAATTTGCCAAATGCAAAAGGAGATAAAAAGCTAACTGAAGAAAATAATTCACTAAAAATTAGAATTGAACAAATAGAAGTGAATAATTCAATGAGACTTCAAGAATCAGGCAAACAAAACCAAAAAATGAAAAAAAAATCGGAGAAAATTTAAAATATCTCTTTGGAAAAATAGCTGACTTGGAAATTAGATCTAGCAAAGACAATCTAGGAATTATTGGACTTCCAGAAAACCATGATAAAAAAAGAGGTTAGGCATCATCTTTCAGGAAATCATCAAGGAAAACTTCCCTGATGTCCTAGAACCAGAGGATAAAATAGCCATAGAAAAAATTCACCAATTACCTCCTGAAAGCGACCCCAAAATTTCAGAATTATCAGATCAAGGAGAAAATATTTCAAGCAGCCAGAAAGAAACAATTCAAATATCGAGGAGCCACAATCAGTATGAACCAGGACCTAGTAGCTTCCATCTTAAAGGACTGAAGAGCCTGGAATCTGATGTTCCAAAAGGCAAAAGAACTGGGATTGCAGCCAATAATCAAGTATCCAGCAAAATTAAGCACTATTATTCTTTGTTATTATTAAAGTTTTTTTATTTACAATACATATGCACAGGTAATTTTTCAACATTGACCCTTGCAAAACTTTCTGTTCCAAAATTTTCCCTCCTCCTCCCACCCCCTCCCCAGATGGCAGGTAATCCAATGCATGTTAAATATGTTAAAATATATTGTAAATCCAATATATGTATACAAATTTATAGTTATCTTGTTGCACAAGAAAAATCGGAACTAGAAAGAAAAAAATCTGAGAAGGAAAACAAAATGCAAGCAAATGTCAAAGCATGAAAACACTATGTTGTGGTCCACACTCAGTTCCCACAGGCCTCTCTCTGGTTGTAAATGGCACTCTTCATCACTGAACAATTAGAACTGGTTTGAGTCTTCTCATTGTTGAAGAAAGCCATGTCCATCAGAATTGATCATCATATAGTCTTTCTGTTGCCATGTATAATGATCTCCTGGTTCTGCTCATTTCACTTAGCATCAGTTCATGTAGGTCTCTCCAGGCCTCTCTGAAATCATCCTGCTGGTTGTTTCTTAGAGAACAATAATATTCCATAGCATACATATACCATAATTTATTCAGCCATTCTCCAAATGATGGACATCCATTCAGTTTCATTTCTAGTCACTACAAAAAGGGCTGCCACAAACATTTTTGCACATATGGGTTTCTTTCCTTCCTTTAAGATCTCTTTGGGATATAGGCCCAGTAGAAACACTGCTGGGTCAAAGGGTATGCACTGTTTGATAACTTTTTGAGCATAGCTCCAAATTGCTCTCCAGAATGGTTGGATCCGTTCACAGTTCCACCAACAATGTATTAGTGTCCCAGTTTTCCCACATCCCCTCCAACATTCATCATTATCTTTTCCTGTCATCTTAGCCAATCTGACAAGTATGTTGTGGTATCTCAGAGTTATCTTAATTTGCATTTCTCTGATCAATAGTGATTTAGAGTACTTTTTCATATGACTGGAAATAGTTTCAATTTCATCATCTGAAAATTGTCTGTTCATATCCTTTGACCATTTATCAATTGGAGAGTGGCTTGAATTCTTATAAATTAGAGTCAATTCTCTATATATTTTAGAAATGAGCCTTTGTCAGAACCCTTAAATTTAAAGATGATTTCCCAATTTAGTGCTTCCCTCCTAATCTTATCTGCATTCCTTAATCTACATACCTTTCTACATTCTGCCTTATCCTCCCTCTCCCTCTTATTTCTTGATGTATTTTGGAGGGTTTAGACCCTTCTGAATACACACACACACACACACACACACACACACACACTCACACACACACACCCCTAAATCCCTCTTTAACCCATTCTCAATGTGAGTAGAATTTCAGGACTACCAAACCTCCTCCCCTATTTAATTCCTCTGTGTCAATTCTCCCTTATGTTACCTTTTTACACAATTTTACTTTTTAGAATCACATCATATGCAGATCTACTCCAATCTTTCTTTTGAACTACCAATTATTAAAGACTATCTTAGACATAAGGCTTACACTTCCATGTTTGTAAATTTTTCTCTTTGATCTGGGGATTTTAGAATTTAGCAATGATATTTCTGTAGGTTTTCCTTGTAGGATCTATTTCAGATAATGATCAATGAAATTTTTTCTATTTCTACTTTCCTCTTGTTCTAACTCTTCAGGACAATTTTCTTTAATTATTTCTTCCATTATTGTATTCAGATTCTTTTTTGATCATAGCTTTCAGGTAATCCAATTATTCTTATTTTCTTAATCTATTCTGCAGATATGTTTTCTTATGAGATGTCTCACATTATCTTCTATTTTTTCATTCTTTAGATTTTGTTTCATTAGTTTTTGGTCTCATAATTTCACTGGTTTTCTCTTGCTCAATTCAAATTTTCTAAGAGTTATTTTCTTCCTTAAGACTCTGGATCTCCTTTTCTATGCAGTTGACTTTTTTCCTATAAACTTGTTTTTCTTGGATTTTTTCTTATTAAAAAATTTCCTCAATCTGTTATTTGATTTTTGAAGCCTTTTTTGAGTTCTTGTATAAAGAACTTGAGGGGATAGGTAACCATTTAAAGTGAATCCTTGGGATAGGAAAGGCTTTTTTTTTTTTACTTCAATATCTACTTCTGAAGATGAACCCCTGAGTTCCCTGTCATAGTATCCTTCTGTGATTGGGTTCTTTCTCCTTTGCCTGCTCATTTTTTTTTAATAAGAGCTTCTTAGTGTAATCTCCTTTTAATCTCGGAAGTGGGGCAGTAAGGTACATCTGACCTACAATCCTCCTTCAGTAATCCCCTCTGGCCTGGAATTCAAAACTGAAAACTCCACCCTTCTGTAAGTGTTATAGCCCCATTGCTTCTGTACTCCCCAGGTACATGCTAGTTCCTTCTTGCCCAGGGCTTTGTCTCAGCAGCACAGCCTAGTCTGGTGTTGCTTACTACTTACCCAACTCAGAAACCGAATTCCCCACGTTGTTTAGGAAGTAAAAATTTCTGTAGCTGAGTCCAAGGCTACCTCCTAACCCAGCTGAGTCCAATGCTAGATGTTTGTTGTTTCAAGGAGCTAGCTTGGAGGTGTTTACACTTTACAGGAACAAACCTCCATCCTGGTATTTTTCTCCCATCTAATTTTCCCAAGAGGACCACTGTTGTTCCCCAACTCCTATTTCTTTTTAGCTACTCTATGTGAACCTTGAGGTGTAATTTTACCCTGTTTGTGGGGGAAATCAGGAGAGTTTGGAGTTTTATGATCTATTCTATAATCTTCCCAGAATCCTCACAAAGTGGAAAGAATTGCTTTAAAAAAAAAAAAAAAACTTACATTAGCTAAAAGATAGAATCAAATAAATTCTACATTTTCTTCCATATCTAAAGTTATGTGGTCTATGCATCTATGAGATAGTATAAGAAGGTAGTGGAGAGAGCCTTCTACTGGGAATCAGCAAACCTAAATTTAAGTAACAGCTTTAGCACCTAGATCTGTGACCTTAGACAAATATCTTAATTTCTAGAAGCCATGATTTCATATTTAACTTACAAAATTAATTAGAATTGGTATATTTATGGTTAAAAAACTGAGACATTTAATATTTGAATATGTGTTTAAATTTAAAGTCTCCCATTGAATTTCTATGCACAAAAGATATAACTAATTCTGTCTTTTATTTTTGAACTGAATCTATGATTTCATTAGTGTAGGGCCAAATTCAGATGGTAAGGAGGGAAGAAAGGGACTAAGCCCTACTGTAGAATCTCCACAGACTGTATATTGACATATAAAACTATATATTAATATGTTCTGTTGTATTTTTTACTTTTTTTTTTTTTTTTGCTTTTTGCTGAGGCACTTGAGGTTGAGTGGCTTGCCCAGGGCCACACAGCTAGGGAATGTTAAGTGTCTGAGACCAAATTTGAACTCAGGTCTTCCTGACTTCAGGGCTGGTGCTCTATCCACTGCGTCACCTACATGCCCCTATTTTTACTTCTTTTGTTAAATATTTCTGAATTACACCCCAGACACCTATATTTATAGGCTGGGGATTCCTAGCAAAAAAAAATTCTTTCATTTAATATGGATTAGTATCATTTGATCAATTTATATTCTTAAAGAGTTGTTTTGGACACTGAGGGCACATACATGGTCAATTTGTGTCAAATATAGGATTTAAATCCAGGTCTTCCTGATCGTACTAGCAAGTCACACTGACTCTCATGACTTTTATTATCTTTGTATTAATCATTAATGTTCCTTCTCTCTGTCCATGTCTTTCACTATACCTTGGCATTGATTTGAGGTTGTCTCCAAGAGCTGGAAGCAGATAAAGAAATGATTTTATCCTTTCATCAATATAATTTTCAGGGTTTGTTGTTGTTGTTGTTGTTTCATAAGAATGAAATTAATGATTAAACACTAAACATTCAAGTCATTAAACACGATTAAATATATGATTAACATGTGATTAACATTATTAACACAAGCTGGTAATCAGGGCATGTCAATTCTTCATCAGTTTATCTTGCCTGCATTATCTTATGTGTAATGCACTCTATACAGAGAGAAAAGTTAATGTCATGACCTAGTGATTTATCTGATCTAAAAACATACCTCTGGAAGGTGCCCTGGGGACCTGCCCAGAGAATTATGGATATTACACCTGTGCACAAAGTCAGAACCAGACGACTCCTCAAGAACTCCTCTAAGTCATACAATTAGCATATCAGTCCTTCTCTCTTTTCTCTATACATTTACTTTCTTGCTCTTGGTTCTTTGCTACCTTCTTCTGGAACTTAGCCTGCTGTTAGTATCATAAATAAATCTTTGCTTCTTAACTTGGAGAAAAATTGATTTTACGAATTCTTTCACTATACCTATAACACCAACCCGGGGACCCTAATATTGTTGGAATATCTTCCACCTAAACACTTATACTCATTTTTTCTCGTTCAGAATAAGATATAGGGAGTTTATACTTACCCAAAATCAAACAGATGGTAAGCATCAAAGGCAAGAATGAATACATGTCTTCTTAATACACATTTTCCTGTTTTCTCAAAACTTAAAAGCAGTTTTTTCAAGTTTTCCTTGAAAGTATTATAAAAACTCATTATGGTAACTAAAGCTGACAAGAGTTTTTTCATCCCATCTAATGTATCCTAAATATACTTTTGCTAAATACCATATACTCCAGTATCTTTTACCCTTTCCACAGATTTCAGCTACACTAATTTAAATAGCAGTGGAGAACTGATCTATCTTTTGTTTAAGAGTTGTTAGCATTCTACCAGCTTTAACCCATGATAGAGAGGAAATCATGGTGTAGGATGCCACATGCAGCCACTTTATTCTCAGAGGTCCAGACCAAGTTAAAATGTAGGTTAAAATATTTAACGATATTAGTAAAAATACAATAAAATATGTTACATTTTAAAACTAAGTTAATATGCAGAATGCAGAGACCCTTATGTATGCATTAATAACCCCCTTTCTATTTGAGTTTGACATCACTGATCCAGTGGATAGAAAAATAGCAAAATCAGGAAGATCTAAGTCTAAATCTCCCCTTTGACACATGGTGGCTTTTTGATCCTGGACAAGTTAGTTATCTTTCAGTGTCCAGACAACTTGCTAAGACTATACATTAAAGTCAATTGCAGATTTATTTTGATGGAGGTTCTCCTATACCAATGAATTCAGGGATTGGTTCAAAAATTCAAGAACAATCATTAAAAAAAAAACACTTTATAACCTCTCTCTCTCTCTCTCTCTCTCTCTCTCTCTCTCTCTCTCTCTCTCTCTCTCTCTCTCTTTCTGTATGTATGTATGTATGTATGTGTCTCTCTTTTTCTTTCTTTGTCTCTCTCCTATTCTCCCTCTCCCTCTCTTTCTCTGTATAGATAGATAGATAGATAGATAGAAATATGTAGATATAGATATTTTTTCTATCAGTTGATAGTTGTTGTGAGGCTTAATATAGAAATGCCAAATATCCCCTTCTGGAATTACACAATTTAAGATAATGCACACTATAATAAATAACATATCTGGCCCCAATTATTTAGACCTTGGTATGTCTGAAATTACTGATTCAAGTTTTATAGTCAGGCCTTGAAGGCAGGAAAACCTGGGGTTGAAGTCTCATTTCTGACATGTATTGACTTTGTGAATCTTGGTTAAATTATTTAATATCAAGATGCTTCATATAGTGCCCTAAAACAATAATCTCTATTTTGCTTTGGTAGACAGTTTCCTCACTAGTAATTCCCTATATTGCTGAAACCCCAAATACAGACAGAAAGATTATATGAATTTAAATTGATCTGAGGTCAAGGCAGAAATAAGGAACAAACTGAGAATGGAATGCAAGATTTATAAGTCAGGGTTTGGGAAATAATGCAATTGGAGTTAAGAAGGAAAGCTAGATTGATCTGGTGCTTGTGGATAGGAGACGATAAGAGAAAGAAGTCAAAATAGTCTGCCAGATTCTACCATCCAGATGATTACCTGTCCATTTACTTATTCTACATAATCTTAATGTTTAATATTCAAATATATCCTACTTATGACATAGGAAAATATATTCTGAAGTGATCAAGTATCCAAAGGTTTACTGGAACCAGATCAAACTGGCTCTTCATAAGAGCATTTATTAAATATTCAGTGCTAGAATTTATAGCCCTGATATCAACCAACACTACAAATCAAAGTTTGATTTCCCCCCCAGATATTCTAAGCTTTTAAAATTTTATGGAGAAAGTGCCAATAATCTAGATTAAAATAAAAATTGTGTCCTGAATTACTGAAGAGCAAATTATTAAACATATATCAACATACCCCTAGTATAGCCCCTTCAGACATAAAGAAATTGAGAAAGAACCAAAATATCTAACCCATATTTAATATGCTCTTGAGAGCATATTAATCCTGCAGCCCAGAAGAGAATTTCTAGAAATTATTTGAAATTTTTGGACTAGAAATGAGAATAGTAGCAACAAATTTAATGTGAATAGTACATACACAAAGCTCAAAGCTAATTTCTATTTTAAATACTTCATTTTTATAATAATGCATAAAAGCAATTTTTCACATTCATTTTTAAAATTTTGAGTTCCAAATTCTCTTGCCACTTATTCACCTCTCTACTCATTGAGAAGGCAAGCAATTTGAAGTACATTATTTATACACAATCATGCAAAACATTTTCACATTAGTCATCTTGTGAAAGAACACATAGACCAATAAACCCTAAGAAAAATACAGTAAATTTTGTTCTACATTCATATTTTATCAGTTCTTTCTTTGAAGGATAATAACACTTTTCATCATAAATCCTTCAGAATTGTCTTAGATCATTGGATTACTGAAAATAGCTAAATTATCCACAGATGATAATCATGTAATATTATTGTTCTTGTGTACAATTTCTCCTGATTCAGTTTACTATATTTAGCATTAATTCATATAAGTCTTTTCAGTTTTTTTCTGAAATCATGCTACTCATCATTTCTTATAGCCCAATAATATTCTATTTCTATAACATGCAACATCTTATTCAGCCATTTCCCAACTGATGGACATACCCTCAATAACTAATTCTTTGCCAGTACTAAAAGATCTGCTGTAAATATTTTTTGTACAAATAAAGTTCATAATTCCTCCAAGAATGTATGTTCCAATTATTCCACATTCCCTACAACATTTATCATTTTTCTTTTCTGTTGTATTAGCCAATCTTATAAGTATGAGGTATTACCTCAGATTTGTTTTAATTTGCATTAAATCAATGTGATTTAGAGCATTTTTTATGTGACTATAATTTCAATTTCTTCATCTGAAAACTACCTGTTTATATCCTTTCACTATTTTTCAATTGAGGAATGATGTTAATTCTCATAAATTCTGACTCAGTTCTCTATGTATTTGAGAAACAAGGCCCAGTGCATTCTTCTTTCTCACCCCTTAATTTTACTTTTTAGATATCATACAATTATAGTTGACACACCCATATAGTCTTTCTAAGCACATTTCTTTTAATTGCCACAATAATGAGAAAATTCATAGAAGTTCTAATTATCATCTTTCCATGTAGGAATGTAAACATTTTAATCGTAGTGAATCTCTCATGATTTCTGTTTTTTGTTTATCTTTCATATGCTTCTCTGGAGCCTTGTTTTTGAAAGTCCGTTTTTCTATTAAACTCATCTTTTCAACAGGAATACTTGAAAGTCCTCAATTTCATCAGATATTCACTCCCCCCCCCAGTTTTGCTGAGTAGATGTTTCTTAGTTGTAATTCTAGCTCCTTTGCCTTTTAGAATGTTATATTCTAATTGCTCCAGTTCTTTAATGTAAAAGTAGCTAAATCTTGCATTATCTTGACTATGACTCTATGATATTTGATTTTTTTTCTGGCTGCTCATAATATTTCTACTTGATGTGGGTGCTCTAGAATTTGCCTATAATATTTATGGGAGTTATGATTTTAAGATTCTTTTAGGTAATGATTGATGGATTCTTTCAATTTCTATTAAATTCTCTGATTCTTGAATATCAAGGCAATTTTAATATCATTTCTAGGCTGTTATTTTGATCATTGCTTACAGGTAATTCAATAATTCTGAAATTATCCCTCTTCCATCTATTTTACAGATCAGTTATTTTTTCCTATAATATATTTTATATTTTCTTCTCTTTTTTCATTCTTTGAGTTTTGTTTTATTTCTTCTTGATAGCTCATGAAGTAATTAGCTTCTACTTGCCCAATTCTAATTTTTAAGGAATTATTTTCTTATGTGAGCTTTTGAAACTTTTTTTTTCCATTTGGCCAATTCTACTTTTCAAGGAATTCTTTTCTTCAGTCAATTTTTGTGACTTCTTTTTACCATTTGGAGTATTCTGCTGTTGTGTTTTTGTTTGTTTGTTTGTTTTTTAAGATGTTCTTTTCTTCAGTATTTTTTGTGCCTTCTTTACCAAGCTGTTGTTTTTTTGTTCAGGATTTCATTGCATCACTTTTTTTTTCTCTCAATTTTTCTTTTAACTCTTTTATTTCATTTTGCAAATCCTTTTTGAGCTCATTCAGGAATTTTTTTTAGGTCTACAATCAATTCACATTTTTTAAGGCTTTAGATGTGGCAGTTTTGACTTTGCTATCTTATTCTGAGTTTGTGTTCTGATCTTCCCTGTTACTACAGTATCTATTATGATCAGGTTCCTTTTTGTTGTTTGTTCATTTTTCTAGTCTATTTCTTGATTTTTAAACTATGTGGAGGTTCATAAGTTTTCAGTTCTTCCAAGATAGTACAATTTAAGGAAAGGTGTGGTCCTGGCTTGCATTCTGGTTTGTAAGCAATCACAAGCAATATTTCACAGTCCGGAACTGTGACCAAAGTCCCAGATCTTGCCAGTGTTATTCATTGTCATGAAATGGTAACTTAGAACCTCATGTAGGCAACACAACAGAGTCCTTGCACCCTTTGCCAGAAAAGGGTCACCTGTCATCTCCTTCTAACCAGTTGTCCAGCCCATTGCTGTCTATGAGCTGAGTTCTGAGACAGCTACTGTCAATTCAATGACTCCCAAGACCTACTATTAGTTTGCAACTTAATAGTCTGTGCTGAATAGTGCTCCACTTTTACCCATCTTTCTTGTTGATCTTAGTTGTCTTGGGCTGGAAAATTGTTTCAGATTGACTTTTAGTTGGTTCTGCCGCTCCAGAATTCAATTTGAAGAATTATTTTAAAGTTATTTGGAGTTATTTTGAGAGAACACTGGAGAGTCCTTGCCTTAGCTCGTCCTCTCAATTTCGGGGAATTTCCAGAAAGCTTTCCATTCTTAAGGTTTCCAAATGTGATTAAAAAAAAAAAAAAGTCTTCTATATTTTTATAACAGGTAACAATAGCTTCCGATGTTCTTCCTGTCTGGACTATGATTGCCATCTTGTGGTCAAAAGTGGCTTCAATTTTCCCAACCTTCCCTATGTAGTATGGCTTCTTCCAAACTTATTCAAAACCCTTAATAGCCATGAATGTCTTACATTATGATTTTGGTCAAATGGTGCAAGAAGAACTAATAAGAAACCAAATTTAATGTTACCAAGAAGTGTAGATCTTGTGACAGATGTACACAAAGAAAAAAAAAAAAGACTACCATTTGTACAAAGACCTTCTGATCCAGATAAGGGTTCTGACAGTGACATATCTACTGAAGAATTTTTTGGGGAGGGAGAAAAAGAGGGTTAGGGGATTTGCCACACAGCTAATAAGTATCTGAGATTGGGTTTGAATTCAGTACTTCCTGATACTAGAGCTAGTAATTACCCAGTGTGCCACCTAGTTGCCCTGAAGAATTTTTTTTAATGGTTTTATTCAGTTCTTTTATCTAAGATATTTACAGGAGTACAATAGATCGCATTCTGGCCCTAGGGTCAGGAGGCCTTGAATTAAAATCCAGCCTCAGACACTTTCTAGCTAAATGACCCTGGGCCAGTCACTTAAATCTTTTTGTGCTAGTTTTTCACCTGTGAAAAGACCTGAAAAAGGAAAGGCAAACCATTCCAATAAAAGAAAAACCCAAATGGGCTTACAAAGAGTCAAACACCACTGAAATAATAACCCAATCCATTCATAATATAAAGTGTAAAACATTTTAGTAAAAGCAACAACAACAAAACCCTCTAGACATACTGGAGTTTTTCCATCCATACAATAGTGCAGATGTGCAGCCAGCAAAGGCAGTCCTTTCTAATTGAACATTGGATATGAAACACTGTGCATATGTGCAAAACTATGCATAATACATTAACATATTGCATACAGATCAAAGAAATGGTTGCTGCATTTAGTGACAGCAAAGAAAACTAAGGTTATAATTGTAATGAGTTAAAGAGCATAAAGAATTCCTCATTTATGTGAGGTGAGGGGAAGTTGCACATTCTTTTCAAGTGAATCTGATGTATTACTCACAAATTAGATGCACTTTTCCTAAAGATAAATGAGTTTTATAACCTCTTTATCTCAGCATATATAGCAAACTCAATATAGATTTTTAGAAGGGCAGTTTTTTTTTAAATTCGAATCTTATCTTTCAATTTTCCTGATTTATTTTGACAGTTGTGATGAAGGGGAAAGTCAAAAGAATAGGTTGCTGTGATTGTAAAATAAATAACAAAGATAAAAAAAAATTTTCTTCCCTTTTGAAGTCAGCTTCTTTTCAATATTCTAATGATTTCCTATCTCAAAGTTTAATTGGGGACATTACAAATTTTGCTTATTTAATTACATTGTATAGGAACCATAATACATCCTATCCCTTTCAAAATTGCATTTTTGGCTCGATATTAGAAAAGGATCTTTCTACTTAAGTCATTTTCCATCTTTCCCATATTATTGATAATATTGATGATGATATTGATATCATCACCATCCTCCCATCGACTCAACATCTTATTTAATCTTTTATAAGCCTCTATGTGACCAAATTTTGTCACTTCATCCTTAGTAACATCTTTTACATTTATTTCTTCCTTTTGAGTAAGGCCATTAAGTGGTGCAGTGAATAGAGCACTGAGCCTAGATTTAGGGAGACCTGAATTCATCTAGTGTTAGATACTTACTAGTCATGACCCTGGGCAAGTCACAACCTCTATTTGCCAGTTTCTTCAACTGTAAAATGGGGATGGTAACAGTACTTGCCTCCCAAAGTTATTGTGAAGATCAAATGTTATAATTTTTTTTGAAAAAACTTAAAGCAGAGCAAAGATGGCAGAGAGTAGACAGGTCTTTGAGCTCTTCTTGGCTTCCCTCAGAATCAACACCAGATTAATCATCTGAACTGGTTTTAGAATGACAGAACTCATAAATATTTGGAGTGTAATAAATTTCCATATTTTGGAAAAACTTCAGTAAGGATCTGTCTCAATTGACCTGGGGTGGGAGGTGGGGCAGCAGGCAGCCCAGCACAGGTGCAGATAATAAGTATCTGATAATAGACTGCATCACCTTAGCCTAATGTGAAGGACTAGTCCAAGCAAAATTAGATTTTTTCCCCTCTTTCATCTAGGATTTCTATGTGTTTGACTCTTTTTTAATGTCACTTACTTAATAGAATAATTGTGGTAGAATTAAAGGAAACTTTGAGGTTACTTAATCCAGCTTCCTGATTTTACAGACGAGGGAACTGAGATCTAGGCAAATCAAGTATTCAAGGTCAAAGCTAGTAAGTGATAGGCCAAGGATTCAAATTCAGGTCCCATAATTCCAAATAGATCCAAATTCAGTGCTCTTTTCACTACAAATTTAGAACCATCTATTTTAATTTTAAAGGCTTTGGGGATAGTTGAGCACAGGGTATGAAGAATGAATTTTATTGCAACATAAAATTCTGAATTAGAGAAAGCTTCAACAGAGATAGTCATAGTGCCAACAAAGCTAAGTAGTCTATGAGCTGTGATTCTAAAGCAATGGTGTAATCCACCTCCCATTGAGAATAACCAGGTACCTTGGCATTGATTACTTAATTAAATTTCTAAAGATAGATCTAATATAGAATCATTGAGTAGCCTTAGCCCTAGGAAAATCTTCTTCAATGTCTATTACAATAATGTCAGGAATAAAAATCTCAAAATTTAGGATTATTTTTAGTAAGGCAAAAAGTCAAGTTTAAGCTGATAATGCAAATATTTTACATTAGGAAAATAAATTGGCTAAGAAATTTATATGGTATAGGCTATGGCTTGTAACTATATAAAGTCTAGTATAAAGATCCACCTGTATATGTAACTCAGGAAAAAAATAAAAACAAAAAGTATATATAGGTCATCAAATAATATGAGTATCATCATACCAATTTTAAATATAAATAACAACAAAATTAGATAGCACAAGTGGTTTGCCCATAATCTCCTGCAAAGTATAAGAACTAAGAGCCAGAGTCATAGGCATCATGGTATAGCACCTGTCTATGGAGGCAGAAAACTGAGGCTCAGATCCTACCTCTAACAAGAATCTCACAAGTCACAGTCTCACTGACACTTGGTTTCCTAATTTGTTAAATGATGAGTTAGACTACATGGATTCTGAGCTATGATCCAGCTCTTGAGCTATGATGGTATTCTAACTCCATGTCTAAGACTTCTTCAATTATTTTACATTGTCTCTGACTTAAATAGCATGTTGCTACCCTTAAGCAACAAAAAAGATGAGAGGAAAGCTTATTGAATTCGGAAGAATACTTCGACTAAAAAAATGGAATTGCTGAATTTTATTTATAATTATTTGAAGAAGGACATTATAGGCTATTTTTATTTTTCCTAAACTTTCTGTACATCTCCCTTCTTTGCTTGGAGTTTGGACCATACTATTCTCTTGATCAATTAAACACTAGTAGACCCCTATTACTTATAAAGATCAAATATAAACAAATGTGTTTGGCATTTAAAACTTGCTTCTATGTTATTTTTCTACCCTATGATACTTGATTTCCCCATTTTGCCCTTCTTTGCACCAGCCATTCTATTTCCCATTTCCAAGTTGTCCCAGATGCCTGGAATGCATTCTTTCATCACTGTTACTCTTATAATGCCTTATTTCTTTTAAAATAGCCTCTAAACCACTTCCTCTATGAAAGAATCAATCAACAAGAGCCACCATAGCACAGGACATGGTACTAGATATTGAGTATACAAGTATAGTGAATGAAACAATCCTTACTTACAAGGAGCAAACAAGGGCTGATTTTCCCTTGACCTCCCAGCCACTTTCAAATATACTTTGTTTTTACTTCTTAAACATTTTTATATACTTATTTTTATTCTCATTTATCTTTGTTAATAGAATGCCCCTCCTTTTTTTGAGAGCAGAGACTGTTTCATGTTGTTTTTGTGTCCTCAGCACTTAAGACAATATCTAGTATATACTGCCCACTTGATAAATGCTTTTGATTGGATTGGAAAGGTGGGGGACTATGGACCCAGGGTACTGTATATACTGTCCAAAATGGTTACTTGATTGGTCAGTTTTTCTAAATGGTGTTGTGTTTCTTTGTTACAAGGAAAGACTCATTGCATGGGTTTTGGAACAGGAGATAATAATATCCCAAAGTATATAAAATGATATAAAAAGTAAAACCATGACTAAAATATCAATTTAAAAATGAATATTTAATTTAGGTTGGTGAGTACCTCTCCTTTTTGGAAAGTTGATCATCAACATGGAGTTAAGTGTATATATCTCATTCTCTCATATCATCAGAGAACCCAATGCATCTATTTCATTTGAGGCTCTGTTAGACTGCTTATGACTCTAGTAAAATTGGCTTTGTTCTGAAACATGAACATATACATATGAATATAATAGATATGTGTGTACACACATATAGGGTGTGTGTGTGAGGGTGTGGGTGAGGATACTGTGTCATCTGTGTATGCTGAACCATAGAGAGGATGACAAGGCTTGGTAAATGTCTGAGATAGGATTTGATTTCAGGTTTTGCTGACTCCAAGTGTGGTATATATCATATATGTGGTACTCAATAGAAGTATATCAATATATATCAATATGTGGTACTCATATATTATATACACACATATACACATAGGTATGTGTATATATATATATATGTATATATGTATATACATATATATATATATTACCTAGCTACCTGGCATAGTAAATACCAACATATGGTACAGTATCCTGGTATTATGTGTGTGTACATGTTTACATGTGTGTGTACACATAGGTAAATCTCTGGATTATTATGATTAATCTCTATATTATAGCATATAAAATTTATATTATAAAATTTATATTATTCCTATTATCTCACATGAGACAATACATATAAATGGTTATGTATAACTTAAAGTATATAATTGTCATGTAATATATATAATTGTCAGCTAGTATTACATTATTTATATTGGGGTTTTTGGTTAAAAAAAAGTATAGTCTCCAGGTTCAAGAATTTCAGTGTAATCGCACTGGCCCATTTTACTGCAGGTCTTGTATGTAGAAGAGTTAAACACAGCAATTCACTAAGGAGCAGAAATCATATAAGACTCTCCTCTCCTTCTCTATTAATCACAGTTAGTAAAAAACCTGTAGTCTTTGAGGCTTCCCCATATAGGAAGCATTGGAAGCTTCTTGACTATATCACAAGCAGCAAAATGAACTATGAATCCAATCACTAGACATCCAGCCATTCTGTGAAAGCTTTCAGAAACATTGTTTCGGTTCTCTGAACACAACAGTTCAAGCCACTCTAACTTCCCTTTCACCCCTGGGGGCAATGAAAACTGCATTAGATAATGTTACTAGAGATATCTGGCTTTAAGGACAACAATCAGAAGTCTAGAAAATGTTTCTATTTCTTTGGCAGTCAACAAAATAATATATGTGTCCTCCCAAAGACAATAAGGTAGTAAGGGAAATTTGCTAGCTCTCCTTGTCCCCCAAAAGTCAAGGGAAGTTACAACACATATTCTCTATATTCATGTTTAAGAGTCATCAGCATAAAACTGTCACATGGTAACAAGATTTTAACAATGGGAAAGGAGATGGGTCTGTTCCCTCATATTAAGAATCAGCAGCTTAATGCAATAACTGGAGGCTGTCCCAGTCATTTAATTCACTTTTCAGAGAAGAAACTACTTTTATACTATATAGCATTGATTTGCTTAGAAATGGTCTTAGCTAGAATTTCCTCACAAATATAAAGTTAAAGTCCCTATTTACAATGGTACGGGGATATCAGAACCTGATGGCACTAAAAACCAGAAACATCACATTTAAGTATTTACCTATTTGATTCTGTGGATATTAGGATGTTGGAGTTTCATGTTACAATCATTGTGCAAATAATTAATGGTGTTTTGAATTCTAATAAAGTAGTTCACATGAATAAAAATTGTTCTGAATTGACTATTACTATTTAGTCAGGGACACCTGATTTAAAGTAAATCTCAGTCTATGTCTTTTGCTCAGAAAGCACAATTGTCATGGCTACTATGCAATTTAAATCCAAGATCATAAACTGTCTCCAGCTTTGACATAGGGAACTATTTCCTTCATAGAGCATTCAGCTGGAAGATATGATTTGAAACTGTGTTCCTAGCTTTATGACAAAAGACTTTAGAGAGTTATTTAATACTCTTGGATCTGGTTTTTTTCCTTACTATAAAAGGGGTTGGGATAACATCTTAATGGTCAAGAACTCTAATATAGAGCTAATTTTTGGCCCCTTAAGTCCAGCCCACACTTAGTATAAGGATAGTTATGAACCCCATGAGTGAATTTGCAAAAAAAAAAAATCAATTTTTCTGTTTCCTATTAAACACTTTCCTTCTTAACTTGATAAATTTCAAACTCCTCACTCTGCCATTCAAAGCCTTCCATATTCTATACCATTCTATCTGCTTGAAATTATAATACTTGTTTTCTCAATGTTGTAGGCACCCATTTAGTTAATATTATCACACCTGATGGTTTTGAGAGACCAAGATGTGTATCCTCAGTACTTAATCTAGGAAAAGAAAATCCTACTAAGCTATTAATCTTAGAGAGCCAGAGAAGATATGCCTTGATATACTTGTCTTTAAAAGGAAAAGTACTTGGAAACAAAATAATTTCTTTTTATAAATATAGATTTTTATTGTTAGTTTCTTTTTTTATATCATTTATATTCTTCCCTACATTTCTCAAGAAACTCCTTTCAGAGAGTCATCACCTATAACTAGAACAAAAGATTAAAAGGAAATGTGTGCGTTTGTATGTATGTGTGTGAGAGGGGGAGTATGGTTGATAAAAACAATCAAAAAATTAAAAAAAGATATTATAAAAATGTTAATATTTCTCATACCTCTTCCTTCCCTTCCCCCCCCCCAAGACAATTGGGGTTAAGTGATTTGCCTAGATCACACAGCTAAATAAAGTTAAGTGTCTGAGATCAAATTTGAACTCAGGTCCTCCTGAATTCAGGGGGTGGTACTCTATCCACTGGGCCACTTAGCTGCCCCATACCTCTTCTTTCTAACTTATCTTTACAATTTCATAACATTCAGATTTGATTATTTTGTTGGTATTGGTTGATTCCATTTATGTTATTGGAATCATTGTGTATGTTTAGGATTTGAAGTTTCTGCTTTGTTTCCTCTGTTTTCATCATATTCATTATTTCTTAGAACATAGTAATATTTTATTATATTCAAGTACTGCAGTATATTTAGCCATTTCTCCAATTGATAAGCATCTATTTTATTTCCAGTTTGTTTCATATATATATATATATATGTATATGCATATACATGTATGTATGTATATAACAGTACCACTTGTGGGACTAAGCATGTGTATGTTTTAGTCACTTTATTTGCATAGTTCCAAATTCCAAATTGTTTTCTGAAATAGATGTGCCATTTCACAACTGTACCAACAATATATTAGCATATCTACCTTTCCAAATCTTATCTTGCAATGTTGAATAGTCTCATTTTTGCTCTTTTTGAAAATGCATTGGGTGTGGGGGAAAACTTCAAGAATGTTTTATTATATTTCTCTTATTATTAGTGATTTGGAGCATGCTTTTTACATTTTAATTATATTCAATTTTTCAACAAATAAAAAAATCCATCTTCTTATCCTCCCACTCCACACTAATTAAAAGAAATCTTTCTAACATCTGTATGTAATCAAGTAAAAAAATTTCTCATATTAAAAAACTATATGGTTCATTCTCTGAATTTTATCACCTCTTTGTTAGGAGATGGGCAGCATGCTATATCATTGGTACTTTGGAAAGATGGTTGGTCATTGTACTGATCACAACTCTTTAGAATTTCAAAGTTGTTTGTTTTTATAGTTAAGCATTTTTCCTGATTCTGTCCAATTCACTTTGTCATAATTATGTCTTCTTAGATTTCTCTGAATCTGTCCCTTTCACCATTTCTTATAAAAACAATAGTATCCCATCAAATTAATATGCCTTAATCTGTTTAGCTATGATCTAATTGATGACTGTTTACTTTGTTTCAAATTCTTTGCCACTACAAAAAATACTATCTTTGTGCATCTATATCTATATCTATCCTTTTTTTTCTTTTGATAGGGAACATTTTAATATGGTTATTAATTTAAAATTCTTCTCTTGAGAACTGCTTATTTATATCCTTTGATCACTTATCTATTTGTAAAATTGTCATTTTGATGCTGTACCAATCCATCAATAGCATTTATTAAGTACCTAGTATTCAGTTACTAGTTTACTTTCAAAACACTAGGAATACAAATAACTACAAAAGAATCTCTACTCTTAACAATCTAGAAAATGAAGCAACAAGTTCAGCAAGTATACGTGTCAGCATATAACATTCTTTTACTATCTACCCCACATTAAGTGTTGGCTTCTGTGCTAACTTAATTATCTGTTTCTAGGGAAAGAGGTCAACATAGCAGGTCAGCAAAGTAGTACTATCATGGGCAGCTAGGTGGCGCAGTAGGTAGAGCACCAGCCCTGAAGTCGGAAAGACCTGAGTTGAAATCTGGCCTCAGACACTTAACTCGTCCTAGCTGTGTGACCTTGGGCAAGTCACTTAACCCCAATTGCCTCAGGGGGGAAAAAGTAGTAATATTGTGGACTTTGGTCAATACCAGAACTGGGTGTTGCAAAAACATCAGACTATATATATTTTTTTTCAGGCTATATATTTTAAAATATATTTTATCTGTATTTTATGTCATTTCTTTAAGAATGTACAGATCATCATATCATCATGAACTTATGTTAAATCCAGGCTCTATTGCAAATTCAAGGAAATTAGTATCCCAAAGACATGTGACAGATCTTACCAATTCAAGGAACCCAGAGAGGAATTCAGACCTATTAAAATATTCAGAACCCAAGAACCACAGAGCAGATGAAATTCCAAAAGAGCATCTGGTTTTGCATGGAACTAAAGTGTTTTCTCCTGTGAATGAATAGAACAGATGGTCTTCCTTTAACTGCTTCACTAGTATTTTATGAAGTCTATCTGTATATGTAGATCTTTGCCATTTTAATGGCTATGATTCTGCTTCTGTGATTTATATTATCACAAGAGATAGGAAGCATATCGTATACCTTCTGTTTACCCAAACAAATCACCGAATTAGCAGAACTTTCTATGATTCCCATCAAAACTTCTCTTATAAATCACTTATAGGAGAAATTCACAAAGTGATTCTGTTAGTTTTAAGAAGCAAATTGTATTGGGAAACAGATGTGCTCTCAAGGAACAGCTTATACCTATGTGAGCAAAGACATATTATCTTTGACTAAGAAGAGTGTTTAATTTCTGAAGTATAAAGACAGACAACATATACTTTTCCAGGTGCCACTGTTTCCTAGAACACGTGAGACCACACCCTTTCAAGTTATCCAGGGGAAAAGTCAGGTAGCCAGACAGTATTTTATCTTCCAGAAACTGGCACAGATAATGGGGCCTTATCTAACTCAATAGTCACACAGTACATATTTGTACTGATAGCAGAACTGTTACAAAATGTTCTTCAAGGTACCAAAGGCCATTTGCAAGACATGATCATATGATTTTTTTGTTAATATTTGAATAGGATAAATAAAATATAAATAAAACATAGTAGAAAGAAGAGTACTAGATTTGAGAGTAAGGAGAACTTGAGTTAAATACCTGCTTCTGATACTTGCTATGTGTAACCATGGACAAGTCATTTTACCTCTTCAGTAGTCATGCAAAATGAGGATTATAATATCTGTTTGGTGTGCCAGGTACTTCTAAATGCCTAACAATTATTACCTCATTTGATTCTCATAATTGCTCTGAGACATAGATACTCTTTTTATCCCTAGGATAGGAATGGAAGCAGAGGTTAAAGTATTAACCCAGGATCACATAGCTAGTAAATATCTAAGACCAGATTTTGATTCAGTTCTAACTCCAAATCTAGTACTCTATATTGTGCCATCTAGGGTAAAAATTTCTTGAGCATTTACTTCATAGAGTTATTAAGAGGGTCAATGAGAATTGTGCAAACTGTAAAGTGCTATATAACTGTCCATTTTAAATATTATTACATAATTATTAATTTTGTTATTGTTGATGGAACAATGAGAATCTTCATGGGAAGGGGAGATAGGTGAAAGAATCAGAATTAAACTCAGATACTAAGAGTATTAGTTATATATATACATAGATGTGCATGTTATATTACTTGATATATTCCTTGTCTTCTTAATAAGTGAGATAGAAGCTAAAGGAAGGAAGAGAATTTGGAAGTTAAAATGTTTTTTTTAATGTCAAAAATTATGGATTATTATTTTTTATTGTTAATTAAAAATCATTCTTTTTTCTTTACATATTTTCCCTCCTTATTCACTGAGGCAATGGTTGAGAAGGACAAACAAAACTCTTTTTAAAATTATTTTATTTTTAATTTATGTATCAAAACAAACATTTTTATAACAGTATAATAAAATAGATTATTGCATATGAAACTGAAAATCTATTATGCACAATCTAATTGCTGTTCCTTTTAACTATATAGTAGTTATCATGCAAATTTATTTTTTTCTCTGCCCCTCCCCTTTATAGAGATGGCTACTATTAGATACAAATGGAGTATGTATGTAAAATAATTGCATATATACTTTTATTTATCAGTTCTTTCTCTGAATGCAGATAGCATCTTTCTTCCTATGTCTTTTAATTTGATATTTGAAAAAAGTGTGTATGTAATCTGCTAAATTTACATTGTTTACAATATTTCACAGAATTTCTACCAGTTCCATCCATAATGTGGCATTATATTCCCTCAACTCTAAGACCATACCACTAAGGTGAGAGAGTATTATTTGTAGTAAAGCATATTCTCAAATGACACATCCATTTCTGTTCCACACAAATTCCTTCAAGTACCCAAGAGCAACTATATTAAATTAAGGATAAATGAGAATACACTGATGCAGTATAAGTTTCAACCATACTTTAATATGATGTGAAAAATAGAAGAGGAAGCTGAGCAAGAACAAGAATAAGAGGAAGGAGGGAAATTAATAGAAAGAGAAACAAAAGTAGAAATATTGTTTGAGAAGAAATTGAGGGAGAAGGGGCAGCTAGGTGGCGCAGTGGATAGAGCACCAGCCTTGAAGTCAGAAAGACCTGAGTTCAAATCTGACCTCAGATACTTAACTCGTCCTAGCTGTGTGACCTTGGGCAAGTCACTTAATCCCAATTACCTCAGCAAAAAAGAAAAAAGAAAAAAGAAATTGAGGGAGAAGGATTCATATTGGAATGCTGTCCCAACATTACAATGAGAATAAAAGAAATAAGTGACAGTAGCAATGCAGAAATGGCAAATTAGGAGAAAACTAGAGGATGGAATTGTTGGGACACAATACTTCAGTGACTCTGGGATTTGATCTTTGCAGGTATGTCCTCCAAAGATATGCAACTTCTCTGTGCTATTTTATCTACTATCTGTTGTCCCACGTTTTTGCCTCTTGACTCAAACATGCCAGAGGCTGAATACTGTGGAAAGGAAAGAAAGAGTACAGGATTTGGGGTTAGAGGACCTGGATTTAAATCTTGCCTCTGCCACTTGCAATCTGTGAGACTTTGGACTAGTAATTCAACCACTCTGGGTCTCCAATTCCTCATCTGTAAAATAAAGAATTTAGACTAAATGTCTTCTAATATCCCTTCCACTTCTAAATTCTATTGTCATTTAAATATTTCATGGAGGAACAGCCCAATGGACTGAATCCTTTATATAAGGCAGAAGTTCTTATCTTAACATTTATAAAGGCAAATTATATGTGTATATACATCTGTGTGTATACACACAGATGTACATACACATGTGGATACACATACACATAACTCTATTTCAATACAATTGGTTTCCTTTGTCATCCTACATACTCCATTTTATGTACTTAAAAATACCATTTTGATAAGGGCTCCATAGGTTTCACCATTAGACAAACTAATAGCTCCTACTCTGGAAAAAAATATCCTTCATGTTCACCATGAAGTTTTGAAAACTATCTTATACTTACTTGAATCCTCCATTTGGTGAGTCCTTAGTACCTATTTATTAACTAATGGATTATGTAGCCTTTTCTCCTTAAAAGAGGGAATGAAGGATGAGTGGAGTTAGAAACTGAGGAGAGAAACTTAGGGAGTTCAGAATTATGCCAGTAGTTAGCGAATTATTGGTAGAATGTGACTTCCTTGAGCTGAATATAAAATCATGGAAGGTTGTATCCTTGCCTGGCTTGCTATCCTGCTCTGCCAATGATCTCCTGGGACAGAATTTTGTTCTTTTATTAACTGTCATCATTTTTGATACCTGTTGAACTTATGCCCTCTCCCTTTCATTCTCCAGTTATTTTTAAGTCTTGTTTATTTACTCTTTGTGTTATTATAATGGGTTCTGTCCCCAGGAGAAAAATGCATTTTATTGAATTCTAAAGGAATGTTTGCTTTAAGAAATTATATGTAATTGGGAAAGGACACCACCAAAGACTTAATTGAGAACCTGTATTGAAGTGTTCTCTGTCTCTGTCTCTGTCTTCTCTTTATCTCTATTTGTTTTTCCCCCTCTCTTTTTTTCGTTCTGTCTCTCCAGTATCTCCCTATCTTTGTCTCTTCCTCTACCTGCTCCCATCTTTCCTCTCTCTCTTGTTTCTTTCTGTTTCTATCTCTCTCCTTCTCTTTGACTCTTCATCAGAGAGTTCTCTATATCAATTAACTCATAGATCCAGTCTATTGCTAGTGTCTCTGGATCTAAAATGGTAGTTTATTAGTGGCTGATGCTGACACATATATTCATGGATTGTGGTCTACATATCACATGTAGATCTTGCCAAGACTATGACCCCAAGATATAGAGTACCTCCTTGGACATGGCAATCTATGTGGTCACTAGACTAAAGCTTTCCAAAGAGTTTCCTATTAATTAAGGAAGGATTCCTTCTTTGCAAACACTGACAGAACATTCTCTTTCTAGTTCTAGTTCTAGTGAGAAAATCTGTTGTGCAATGATCCAGAAGGATTCTTGTTACTGACTGGGGCAAAATAGACTGCTTACACTCATGTTAATTTGGCATCTACTTTTCTATTGAAAGTACTATATCAGGGCAGCTAGATGGCACAGTGAATGGAACACTAGCTCTGGAGTCAGAGGACCTGAGTTAAAATCCAGCCTCAGACATTTAACACTTCCTAGCTGTGTGACTCTAGGCAAGTCACTTAATCTTAATTGACTCACAATAAATAAATATACTTAATATAATTTTTAAAGTACTATATCAATACATCTATCTATATCTAAAATCTATATCTACCTTCACATACATAAGCACACAAATGAAGTTATATGTTTGTCATAGATCAAGAGGGGTTATCCTGATCCAAGTCAATAGAAATCCTGATGTGCTTCATCTCTGTGCATATTTTTTGGTGAGAAGTCTCAGTAGAATGAACAAATCACACAATGTGAGAGAAAGAACTATTAATAGTTCAAACAATGTCTAAGGTTTAATGCTGTTACCTAAAGAGGTGATACAGAACCCATAAAAATCCAATCAGATCCTAAGAATCTGGAACACCTCCAACACACTAGAAAATTAAACCAGCAGCAGATAAAGAGGTGCTGTTTTTCAGCAAGTCCAACTTTTCCACTGTTTATTTCCCAGAATCCTACAATAAGTGAGCAGATGTTATCTCTTGAGAATTAAAGTAAGTTCCACCCACCTCCCCATTTCCAGGCTTCTGTGTAAGCAATATTCCAACTGAAGAATTTCAGTCACTCAAACCTGATTAGGCTACTAACAATGCTACTTTGAGAGGAACAAAATGCAAACTGCTAGCCCCTTGGCAGAGGGAGGAGCATGGTTCTATTGGCTGCTACATCTGTCATTCATGACATTTTCCCTTCCTGGGAAGGTTGCATGGCCAGTGTTGTAGTTATATTGACCTAGGAAAGGAAAGACACATAAGGATATTTATAGAGTTTCATACCATTGTTTGAGAACTGTGGTGGTCCTATCTTTGGCATAAGATCACCAATACTTTCCCTTCAAGAAAGTCTATCCCAAGGTAAAAGATCATATAAGGAAGCTATGGCCCTGTCCCTCTTCCCCTTGCCATGGACTGTTAAAACAGTAGTACATCCTAAGATGGCTCTAGTAATGGATTTGATCACAATGCTTACATCACAAAGGAATGACTCCATTCTCCTTAGCATGGGAATGCTCATAAACATGTTGCCTCCCATACTTTCCCCTCAATTCTAACAGATAGTATATAACTTACTCCTCAGAGAATGCTGGCTATATGTCCTCCCACCATGCTCAATGTCAGATTATAACTGAATTTGTGTCACAGTCATGGATGACCCTATTTACCACTTTTAACATTCAAGATTACCTACCTTCTCAAATGAGATCATTAATAGACTTTGACATAATAATTCAAATTGAATATATATGTATCATATAAACATATACATATTTATATATGAATTTGGATAGATGAAGAGTGCCTATTGTCTACATTATGACATGGGTGTAGAGCCTATAAAATTGACTAGACACTATTGATTTTTTTTAAGTTCAACCTAAACTGAACAAGAAGAATAAAATGGGCTAAATTTCATTCAACAGACTACAGAATTTTCAATGATTCCAGCATTATCCCTGAAATATTTTCCTCTAATCTCATTATCAATATCTTTCTGGTGATATTTAATGGCTGAGTCATGAAACATTACATTCTATGATAGATTGATGCAGTAGGTCATTCAAAGGTCATTGGAGAGGCACTAGGTGGATATGAAGAGATATAATACTATACAAATAAGCAATAACTCAGAAGTAATATATAGGCTGATAAAAGTATGAATTACTATTTGTTATTACTGCATACACTTTATTAATGAATAAACAGGCTGAAAAAAGTCCAGAGACTTGACTGGGTTCAAACAGCTATAACAAGATTCAAACTCAGACCTTCCTGACTGCCAAGTCCAGGGTTCTGTCTAATGCCCCACCGAGCTGATATATCCTAGGCTAAATAACCTCTAAGGTCTTTTCTAACTCTATCAGTCTATATATTCTATTGTCTAAAGAAAGGACAGATTTTGGTGTTCGTATGCCTGGATTCTTGTTTTAGCTCCATCTCTCATTAATTCTGTGACTCTGGGCATATTGCCTTTCTCAAATTCCTTTATTTCAATGATACCATAGAGATAAAGCTATCTAATCAAGTCCTCAATAAACATTTAAGTGCCAGGCATTGTGCTAAGTCCTGGGAATACAAAGAAAGGCAGAAATAGTCCAGCCTTTAAGGGACCAATCTAGTGAGGCTGACAACTTTGAAACAGCCATAGACAAATAACATGAACACAGAACAGAAATATTATCTTAAATATTTGAGAGAAAAAACTAATATTAAGAGTGAGCAGGAAAGATTTGTTGCAGCATATGGGATTTTAGCTGGCACCTAAAAGAAATCAGGAAATGGAGACAAGGAGGTAAAGAATTCCAGGAATATAAAATAGTTTATCTAGACTACCTAGGAACACCTCTGCTATTATAGCTCCTGTAATCAAGAAAATTAGTCCACCCTCCTATTCTCCTTAAAATTCTGTTATACTCTCTATCTTTAATTCTTTTTTTCCCATTCCAACTACCCCCTTTTGTTTTCTCCCTTGGTATTCACTGTCATAATATTGTTCCAGCAGAGGGTGACTACCTAGAGAAGTTGAATATGTTATAGGATAACTTGTGTTTATATATATATATATATATATATATATATATGTGTGTGTGTGTGTGTGTGTGTATACCTGATGTGTATAAATCATGACTAAGTGTAGGCCACCATAGTAATGCTGAACTTAAGGTGGACATCTATCTGGCTTAATCCACTGAATTCAGAACTCCTGAAATCAAAGGATACATCAAGGAACTCTCTAAGTTAAGGATGAATTGTCCATCTGAATCAGTAGAGGGAATTTTGATTCTGGAAATTCCTCAAACTGATTCAGGGACAGTTTTATTCAAAATAACAGCAATAACAATAACTCTAGCATTTTAAAGTTTGCATGATATTTTACATAAATTATACAATTACAATACATGAACCTCATAACTGAAAGATAAGTTCTATAGTTATCCTTTTATAATTCTTAACATGTTACATATAAAGAAATTGAGAATTAGGAAGTCTTATGATCATATGAGAGAAAAAGGTGGGATTTCAATCTAGATATCCTTATTCCAAGTTCATCACCCTATCCATTATGGGTTTTATCAAGGTACTGAATTTGGTTCCTAATTATCTGATATTTCAACTGAAGCAGTCACCTAATTTTAGTTTATTCCTCTTAGTTGTTTTCAGTCATATTTGACTCTTCATGACTCTATTTGGAATTTTCTTAGCAAAGATGCTGGAGTAGTTTGCCATTTCCTTCTCCAGCTCATTTTACAGATGAGGAAACTGAGGCAAATAGAATTAAGTGACTTATCCAGAGTCATAGCTAGTAAATATCTGAGACCAGATTTGAATTCAGGAGGTAAGTCTTCAAGACTGGGCACTCTACCTACTGTGTCACCTAACTGATCCATCCCTCTTATAATGTATCATCTGAAGCCAAATTAATCATTGTAAATTAACCTCAAAACACTACATTAATTATGGCCTCCCTCCCTTGCACACAATCCTTCAACTGTCTCCCCATTACCAATAAGGTAAAGTCCAAACTCCTTAGCTGAGCATTCAAGGTTCTTTTTCAACTTTTTGATAGGTCCAGGCTCTGCAAAGTTCTGAAAGAAATGTTTGGACTGGTCCTGTTCCTATTTTTTGTGGTTCCTAGATATTATATCATTCCAGGATTTCAGTGATTGTTTAGGCTAGAGATTTGCAAATTTTCAGTGTTCCAAAAGTGGTTTGATACAGGATAAGTCAGATCACTGCCTCATCTGAGCTCTGTTAAATTCCTGAACTGAGTTTGGGTTTGAGAACTTCCATTGAAGAACCATGAACTTGTTTCGAGTTTCAGTGGTTTACTTCTGTACTCAACCACTAGCAGTTTTCTTGAAATCACTGCTAGTTTGGAGTGATTAAAACTGAGGATGATTGGACAATTTTTTGCACAACAAAATAAACTTTTCACCACTCCACCAACAATACATTATTTTTGTCCTGTTTTTCCACATCCTCTCAAGAATTTTTCATTTTCCTTTTCTGTCATATGAGACAATCAGTTAGATATGTGAGGTGCTATCTCAGAATTTTTAAATATAATTTTCATGTCTCTAATCAGTAGCTATTTAGAATATTTTATGTGATTGTTGATAGTTTTGATTTATTCTTAAAAATGCCTGTTCATATCCTTTGATTATTTATCAACTGAGGAATGATGCATATTTTATAAATTTGACTAACTTCCCTATTTCTTTGAGAAATAAGATCTTTATTAGAGAAACTGAGATAGAGTTCTATTAGTAATTGTGTCTGTGTCTGTGTGTGGTGTGTGGTGTGTATGTGTGTGTTTTCCTCTCTTCAAATCAATTTAAATGTGAGAAATCTGAGTATTCCTGCCCTCTCCCTCCAACCAGTTTCCTCTCCACTGTATGCCTCTTCTTTATATGCCTCTATGTGAGGTATCTTCCCCCATTTTCCTTTCCTGTCCCCTTTCTTCCAGTTCATCCCTCTTCCTTGTCTAAATTTTCTTACAAATTTCCTGTTTTCCTTCTAGTTTTGGCTTCAATAGTTTTATCTGTGCAAAAGCTTTTTAAAATTGTATATAATAAAATTATTTATTTGACTTCTTGTGATCCTCCCTATCTCTTCTTTACTCTTCCCTTATTCATAGTTCTGACAAGTAAATTTTTCTGGGTTCCCCTAATTTACTTATGATTTCACTTTTATATTTAAATCATCTATCCATTTTAACTTTAACTTTTCAAAAAAATATTTTATTTGAAAAAACAGAATAACAAAAAAAAAGAAAAACAGAAAAGGAATATAAAATAAAATAAAGCAAAACAAAAGAGAACATTGTCATGTGCCCCTCAGAACATCAGGGAAAATTCAAAATATAAAAACAGCAAATTACCAAATCAAGAAAGTGTATATATATATATGTATATAAGTAAAAGAAATATAGTCATGAATGTCTATTTTTTTCTTTACTGCCTTATAAATTGTTCTTTAATTCTCTCCTGTGCACCTTATTTATTTTATTCTTTTTTTTCCTTTCATCCCCACCACTATCCCCAAGCAAGCTGTAGTTAAGATAGATTTTTGTGTATGTATATATATGTAAATATATACATGCATATTTACATATATATATACATACATACACCCACACTTTCCCCTCATGTTCTATCACTCCAGGATAATTTTCTTGGATTATTTCCTGTATTACTGTGTCAAAGTTCTTTTTGGTCAGAACTTTCCAGCAGTACAATTATTCTTATTTTTTCTCTTCTTTGTTCTCCAGATGTCATTTTTCTTATATGATGTTTCACATTCTGTTCTATTTTCTTATTCTTTATAATCTGTTTTGTTATTTCTTGGTCTCTTATAGCTTCACTGACTTCCCCTTCCCCAATTCTAATTTTCAAAAAATTGTTTTCATCTTTGAGACTTATCTACTTTTCTAGTTGGTTAACTTTTTTTTCATAATCTTTTTTTCCTTGGATGATTTTTATTAAATTTTTTAGTTTCTCCTCAGTATCTCTCATTTGATTTTTGAATTCTTTTTTGAATTCTATAAATTCTCTCTGGGCAGGGAACCATTTCATGCTACTCTTTGGGATAAAAACTTTTTTTTTTTTTTACTAAAGTGTCCTCCTTTGAAGATGAATCTCTCTGTTTCTTGTTCCTATAATATGTGTCAGTGATTGAGTTCCTTCTTCTTTGCTGGTTCATTTTTTAAAAAATAAGAGATATTAGTGTAAGCATCTCTAATCATGAGATGGGGGATGGTGCTTCAAGCTTCCTTCAGCAATCTACCCTGACCAGGAACCCCAAACCAAGAGTTCCTCCCTTCTGCAAGTGCCCATATACAGTAGCTTCCCTCCTCCACTGTCCCTGAGCTCACAGAGGGGAGGTGTTCACATGTATCAGAACTTTCTTCGGATCTTGTTGGGTTGTACCAGGAGAACCGCTTGATTTTTCCCCAGTCTATATTCTCTCAGAAGAAAAAAATTTGTTCTATTTGTAGGGGAAATCTGGAGAGCTTGAAATTTACCAACCTACTCTATCATCTTTCCAGAACCTTTCTTAACCTTATCTTGATAGAAGATGTGAGATATTAGTCTATACCTAGTTTCTGCCAAACTGCTTTACAGATTTTTGAGCAATTTTTGTTAAAGAGTGAGTTCAGATCCCAGAAGCATATATGTCTGGGTTTATTAAACATTAGATTGCTATGGTCATTTATTATTTTGTATCGAGTATCTAATTTATTCCATTAACCCACTACTCACTTTCTTAGTCAGTTCAGGATTATTTTGATGATTATCACTTTGTAGTCCAGTTTGAGATCTAGTACTATCTTACTGGTACTATCTAGTACTATCTTTTTTCATTGATTCCCCTGATATTCTGACCTTTTGTTCTTCAAGATGAGTTTTTTTTTTTAAGTTTTTCTAGCTCTGTAAAATAATTCTTAGATAATTTGATTGATATGACACTAATAAGCAAAAATATTTAAAATAATTATTTTTATTATAAGTTTGGACTACCCATGAAGGTATCTACTTTTCAAAGATCAGCCTACATAAGTATGGAAAGATTGATTACTAACAGTTTGGTCATTTAGTGATGAATTTTTTGACTGGCAAACCACTGAATACAAATTGGTACTCAGTCCTGTATGATACTTCATTCCCCCTTATGATCCTTCCATGATGAAGATCTCTAGAAGGGCAATATGATACTAAGAATCACAGTTTTTAAGAGTATCTATTTAGTGCAATGCCTGGCACACAATTAAGTCTTGTTGACTATAAAGATTAATGATATTTTTCATAATATAAAAGTGAATCTCATGTCCAATGACTAAGCAAATCTATTGCTAAAGTAACTGCATTAAATTATATCAATCAACATTTTTTTAATCAATTATCCAGAAGATGGAAATAAGTTGTAGCCGAATGAAAAGATAACAAGTTTATTTTATTGTGCAACAAAAGGCAATGAGAAACAGTATTTTATAGGAACATTTAGTTATGTAGTATTTCAGTACTAATGACAATCATTTCCAAAAAGACTAACATGGAAATAAGTATAACTCATTCATTCTGTTCCTTCTATAAAACTTTATGATATCAATGCAAAAGTCAGAATAGTGGAAGATAGTGAAAACATTTTGGAAAATGTGATTTAAGCATAAGGAGGAAGGACATAATATATAGAAGCTTTCTTTTTTATACAACATAGAAATTTTCTTTAAAAAAACCAGTAGGCCCTATCCATGATAACTGGATAAGTTTATGACAAAAGTAATTGACTATGTTTTTATAGACAGGAAATGACTCATTTTTTATGTGGGATTCATTCTTATATCAGCTATTTGTGTATAGTTTGATTACTGTTTTGGCAGATCAAAAAATAAAATTAATATGAAGTTAAAATAAAAATGAGAAAATGCATGGTATATAATTAAACCAACTTCTCTTAACCCAAACAAAATATTATTAATAAAAATTGCATAATATGGAGCAGAAAATATGTACAAAGTGACTGTAAATGTTCTATAAACACTTAAACAATGTAAATCAATGGCCATAACAAGGTAAGACCAAAAGAACCTTTATAAATTGTTTTAATTGACTTATTGGTCAAACGCAGAAATATGTCATCCAAGTAAAACATTGGTTTAGAATATAAATGTATTTATTAAACTTTATAAACAAAGATAGTAGATTATGTGAAATATTACTTCATAAAGTAGTGATAAATACAAGGTAAAACTAAAGATCCAACTATACAAAGTTATCCCAAGGCTAGCTAACAAAATTGGAAAGATAAAACTAAAACAGTGATAGATGAAAAAGATCTGAAAAGTATTTAATAAAAATATTTTCACTAACAAAGGCAATGAAACTACTATATTTGGACACTAACATCCCAGTTTTAGACATTTCTAGGGAAGATATACCTGGAACTGGCCAAGTATACAGAGAGAAGTTTTAGACCAGAAGCAACACAATTTCAACAGTGGTTAGAGAAAAATTCTCAAGATTTCAGAAAAAAAGAAGAGATACCAAAGGCCTAAAAAAGTAATTCAAATAAACGCAATCACTACCAACCTATATGATTAGTTTTCCATCTGTAAAAAAAAAATTGTTTGAATAATCCTTTATAAGAGGAATAAGTTTAAAGTCATTATTATAATGGATAGGAAATTTATAAATATATATATGAATTTATGAATATACAGAGAAGCAATAGTTTCAGCTAATCAGTAAGTTAATATAATGTAAGCATGATGTTGCTATAGTATATCTTTATGTATTTACCTTCTGGAAAACTATAATGACATAGGATTTAAAGTCCATGCCCCTTATTTACTAATGTAAAAAATTACATATTGCCAGGATTACTAATAAGAATAATTAAAAAAAAATAATTATCATTATTATTAAATAAAAACTTCCTAATTTGCAGTGTATTAAAAATACCATATACACAATATGAATAATAACAATATAATTTATAATGGTACAAATATTATTATAAAACAACAAATACAACTAAAGTTTTATATATAAGGTTTTACATTTCATTAAAAAACTATTTACATGACTCAAGACATATTTCTCAGTAAATATCTTTAATTTCTGACAAGTTAAAGCCATTATCACACTAATGGAAGACAGGAATTCATTTTATCAGCCCTCTCATGTTGTTTTTAGTGTTCTTAAGTGCTCCCAAAGCACAAATTAACTTGGAAAATGTGATGTCATGAAATTTCAAGTCCCAACACCAGTTAACATTGAATTTGATGCATTTAACAATAAGATAATTGTATCTTTAAATAACACACATTAATTCAATTACTCAGAAAAATCACATTGATCAATAGCAGTAATTTCTAAAAAAAATTACAAAGAAATAAAGAAAAAAGAAAGGAAATAATTTTACAAAAGTGGGGTGTTAAATAAATAAACCTACTCTTATTATATGCATAGCTACTGCTTAACCAGAAAAAAAATGCAATGGGGATAGGAGGTGCAGTGAATTTGTAAAAATTGTCTGGTGTTGTGGCGATAACACATTTTTTGTTAAGTATTCTTGACCATTATCCCTTTATTATGTGGATGAAAGCATACATGAGTGTGCACCTTAAATGACAACAGATTGACAGATTTTATATGAAACTGATGAAATGTGATTGAGTCTGTCAAAATATCCAAAAACACACAATCACCTGGAATCACACAGTAGCATGAAGAATTGCTCTTTGAGAATCAAGATTGATCATTGTCAGGTGCTACCTATCACTTGCTGCCCATCTGTTCTCAACCTCCCATCACTCATTCCCCAGATTATGGCTATCTATGTACATCTCTCCCTGAAGGGTAAAGTCAATCATGTTTGAGAATTCACTTCAGCTCTAAGCATAAGGTTAAAAATGCTTCTGAGATGGTGGCAGTAGTATTGGTTAAAAGTAAAGGATTTTGTTGCTGCAGCAGTAAAATATATATTTCACACACCTTGGCAATGTTCTTGATGCTTTTTGCCCATCATCATTTTCTAGATTCTAGATCTATTGCACATGCCTCTCCAATTATCTAGGCTTTTTAATGGTACCAACATTCTCCCAGTCATTACCACTTGAAACTTTAGAATCATATTTGTATTTTTCTTCTCCTTCTCTCCCAATATACAAGCAAATTATAGGGTCCTATTAATTCTTCTTTTAAAATGTTTCTCACATGCACTCCCTACTTTTCCCTATTCCCACTGCTATTACCTCCTTAGCTCAGTAACTCAATGTATCATGTTGAAACTACTATTCTATCATCTAGTCTCTCTCCCAACCTAATCATCCAAAAGAACTAGGTCATCCAAAAGAAGGTATCAAGCTTACAGAAAATATGGAGCTGGAATTATTGGAAGAGATTGAAGGTAAAAATATTCAGAACAGAGGCAGGATTCTGGGAAGATGGTGGAGTAGATTGGTAAACTTCAAGCTCCCCAAATTTCCGCCACAAACAGAACAAATTTGTGCTTCAGAGAGAATAAAGACTCATGAAAAATCAAGAAGAATTGGGGTCAAACTGGGCTGCTACTGATTCAACCAGAGAAGATCTGAAGAAAGGCTCCAGGCTGTGGATTAACCAGTCTAAAGTGTAAACACCTCCCAGCTAGCTCCTCAGAAACATCAAGCAGGGACCTCTAAATTAGTTGGATGTGGCAGAAGCTTCAGCAGGAACTACAGAGACTTTCACCTCCAGGCCTATTTGTGGAGTTGGAGTCTGAGTATCTGAAGATTGATCCAATCTCAGCTAATTGGGAACAGAGGGTCTAGCTGTGCTGCTGAAACCCATGACCCTGGATGAGAAGGAACCCAGTGAGTGCAGAAGAATCAAGGCAGGGGCACTGCTGACTGTGGGCACTTGCAAGAGTGTGGAGCTCTTGGTTTGGGATTCCTGATCAGAGTGGAGAGCTGAAGGTAAATTGAGGAATCATCCCCTCACCCCAAATTAGAGATGTTTACACGAATACCTCTCATTAAAAAAAATGAACCAGCAAAGAAGAAAGAACCCCACCATCTTAACATATTATGGGAACAGGGAAAACCAGAATTCATCTTCAGAAGAGAACACTTTAGTTTAAAAAAAAAAGTCTTCGGGTAGGCCAAGTGAATATAATAAAAATGACAATACTACCCAAACTAATTTACTTATTTAGTGCCATACCAATCAAACTCCCAAGAAATTATTTTACAGACCTAGAAAAAATAGTAGCAAAATTCATTTGGAAGAACAAAAGGTCAAGAGTTTCAAGAGAATTAATAAAAAAAAAAGGCTGATGATGGTGGACTTGCTGTACCAGATCCAAAACTATATTATAAAGCCATGGTCATCAAAACCATTTGGTACTGGCTAAGAAATAGAGTAGTCGATCAGTGGCATAGGATAGAATCACAGGACAAACTAGGCAATAACCATAGCAATTTAGTGTTAGATAAACCCAAAGACCCCAGCTTTTGGGATAACTGCTCACTATTTGACAAAAACTGCTGGGAAAATTGGAAACTAGTGTGGAAGAAATTAGGGCTTGACTGACATGTAACATCCCATATCAAGATAAGATCTAAATGGATTCATGATCTGGATATAAAGACTGGAATTATAAGTAAATTAGAGGACCATAATATAGTTTACCTCTCAGAGCTATGGGGATGGAATAAATTTATGTCCAAAGAAGAACTGGAACTCTTAATTGAACACCAGATAGATAACTTTGACTATATTAAGTTAAAAAGCTTTTGTATAAACAAAACCAATGCAGACAAAATTAGGAGGGAAGCAATAAATTGGGAAATCATCTTTACATTTAAAGGTTCTAATAAAGGTCTCATCTCTAAAATATATAGAGAATTGTCTCATATTTATAAGAATTCAAACCATTCTCCAATTGATAAATGTGCAAAGGATATGAACAGACAATTTTCAGAGGATGAAATTAAAACTATTTGTAGTCATATGAAAAGATGCTCCAAATCACTATTGATCAGAGAAATGCAAATTAAGACAACCCTGAGGTACCACTACACACCTGTCAGATTGGCTAAAATGACAGGAAAAGATAATGACATATGTTGGAGGGGATGTGGGAAGGCTGGGACACTGATGCATTGTTGGTGGAGCTGTGAGTGGATCCAGCCATTCTGGAGAGTAATTTGGAACTATGCTCAAAAAGTTATCAAACTGTGCATACCCTTTGACCCAGCAGTGTTTCTACTGGGCCTATATCCTAAAGAGATCTTAGAGGAGGGAAAGGGCCCCACATGTGCAAGAATGTTTGTGGCAGCCCTTTTTGTAGTGGCTAGAAATTGGAAACTGAATGGATGCCCATCAATTGGAGAGTGGCTGAATAGATTATCGTATGTGAATGTTATGGAATATTATTGTTCTATAAGAAACGACCAGCAGGACGATTTCAGAGAGGCCTGGAGAGACTTGCATGAACTGATGCTGAGTGAAATGAGCAGAACCAGGAGATCATTATACACAGCGACAACAATACTATATGACGATCAATTCTCATGGACATGGCTCTCTTCAACAATGAAATGTTTCAAACCAGTTCCAATTGTTCACTGAAGAAAGCCATATACACCCAGAGAGAGGGATGTGAAAACATTTTCATGCTCTCTATTGATGTTTGCTTGCATTGTGTTTCCTTTCTCTGATTTTTCTTTCTTGTAGATACGATCTTTCTTGCACAAGAATGATAAGTGTGGAAATATGTATACATATATTCGATTTGTCAAGTATTTCAACATAATTAACATGTAGTGGATATCCTGCCATCTGGGGGTAGGTGGGACTGGGGGTAAAATTTGTAACAGAAATCTTTGTAAAGATCGATGCTGAAGAACTACCCATACATATATTATGCAAATAAAAAAATAATAAAATAAAATAAAAAATTAAAAATGTCTTCTACCCCAAAGAACAATGTGAAAGGACTCCTCGCCCAGAGAGAATTTATAGAACTCAAAAAAAATTCAAAAATCAAATGAGAGACACTGAAGAAAAACTAAAGAAAATAATTATAACCATCTAAGAAAAACAAAAAGCTTATCAAAAAAATGTTAATGAACTAGAAAAAAAAAGTACAGAGTCTCAAAGATGCAAATAACTCTTAGAAAATTAGAATCGGGTAAGGGGAAGTCAGTGAAGTTATGAGAGACCAGGAAATAACAAAACAGACTGTAAAGATTGAGAAAATAGGACAGATTGTGAAACATTTTATAAGAAAAATGACAGATGTGGAGAGATTAGGAAGAGAAAATATAAGAATTATTGGACTTCTAGAAAGTTCTGACCAAAAAGAGAACCTTGACACAGTAATGCAGGAAATAATCCTAGAAAATTGTCCAAGAGTGAACAGAAAGGGAAAGTAGAAATAGAAAAAAATCACCGATCACCACCTCAAAGATCCTAGGTGGAAGACACACAGAAGTATTATTTTCAAATTTCAAACTCCCCCAGATCAAAGAGAAAATTTTGCAAGAAACAAAGAAATAAACAAATAAAAAACAATTCCAATACGCTGGAAATATAATTAGAATTGTATAAGACAGCAGCAGCTACAATAAAAGACTGTAAATCCTGGAATTATTTCTACCAACAATTAAAAGAAGGAGGCCTGCTGCCAAAAATATCATAACCGTAGTAAATGTATTTTTTTCAGATCATGATGCAATAAAAATACATACAATAAAAGGCCAAAGCAAAATAGATCAAAACTTAATTGGAAACTAAATGATCTAATCCTAAAGAATGGATGGGTAAAACAACAAATCATAAACACAATCAATAACTTCATCCAAGAGAATAACAATAAAGAAACAACATACCAAAATTTGTTGGATGCAGCCAAAGCAGTTATAGGGGAAATTTTATATCTTTAGATGTTGCTTGCATAAAATAGACAAAGAAAAGTTCAATGAATTGGACTTACAACTAAAAAAATCTAGAAAAAGAACAAATTAAAAACCCTCAATTAAATACTAAATTTGAAATTCTGAAAATAAAATGTTCTCTTTTGTTTTATTTTTTCATATTTCTTTTCTGCTTTCTTTTTTTTCTTAAATCTGTTTCATCAAATGAAAAAAAGGAAAAGGAAAAAGCAAGAAATATTCAGAATACATCTGTATCAAGATGATAATGAAACAAATAGTAATAGATAATGTGGTTATTAAAAATTCAGGGAAAAGATAGTCAAGGGAAGAATAATATCGATACTTAAGGAGGGATGGGGCAAGGAACCAGCAAAAGAAACTGAGGAGTCATCAGAGAAAAACCATAAATGAAGTCATAGTTAGAGAGGGTATGAAGAAGGATGATATCAAATACCACAAAGAGGAAAAGAAAATGAGGACAAAAAAAGCAATTGGTTTTGAGGATGAGACTGCTAGGAAGATTAGAAATGGGGAATAACACCTGCCTCACAGGGTTTCTTCCTTAAGATAAATGAGACTTTTTATATAACGTGGTTTAAAAATCTTAAAAGTGTTACATAAATAATAAACACAGTGATAATACTTAATATATATGTAGTATTTTAGGGTTGGTAAAGCAAACCTTTCCAGGTACGTAATACAAATACTTGTAAAGTTCATTTGTCAGGCAAATACTTTAAATATGTCTTCTCATTTGCTCTCACAAAAACTCTGAAAGGCAGGTACTATTTTTAACCTCATTGGGATAAAGAAAGCAAAGCTGAAATGTGTTGAGTGACTTGTGCAAGCCCACAAAATTTGAAAATCACTAAGGTGGGATTCCAATTCAGATCTTTCTGATTCTGAGTCTATCACTCTATATCCTATGGCCTTTATTAGTGATTTTGTTGCTATTGAGTGATAGAAAAAAGAAGTCAGCCCCATCAATTGGGGAATGGCTAACAAGTTGTAGTATCTAAATATAATGAAATATTGTTGTTCTATAAAATTTAGAAAGGTCTGGAAAGATTTGCATGAACTGCTGAAGGAAATAAGAAGAACCAGGAATACATTATACACAATAATAGCAAGAATATGTAATGATTAACCATAAAAGACTTGATTCCTCTCAGTGGTTCAGTGATCCAAAACAATCCAATAGACTTTGGAAAGAAAATGTCATCTGCATCCAGAAAAAGAACTAAGGAGATTGAATGTAAATCAACACAAGCTATGTTCACTTCGTTTTCTGTTTTTTTTCCAATCTCTCCCATGGTTTTTCCCTTTTGCTCTAATTTTTCTCTCCCAACATGATTCATAATTTATTAAAAAATTAAATTATTAAAGATAAATAAATTTACTAGAAAAAAAAGAAAAAGAAGTCTAAGTGATGAGTGGGTGATAAAGGAGTGGAATCAGCGAATAGGAACAGAACTTTATAGAAATTTTTCAGTGAAGATGGACAGGGATGGGATACTTAAAGAGAGTGGTAGGGTTCATGGAAAGTTTTCCTTTTAGGTTAGGACAAAAACTTGTATATATTTGTAAGGTGAAGTGAAAAAAAGGAAACTGCACAGTGAGGAGTTAGGATGATCAATGTAGCAAAGTTAGAAAGAAGGCAAGAGAGGATGGATTAATCACAGTGCCAATTTAAAACTTGCAAGAAAATTAATTTCCATATTTTATATTCATTCTTGGGGAAAAAGCATATTGACCTCTACCTTTTTCTATCAAATGACCTCTTCTGTCTATTTGGAACCAAATTCATCTTTAAGACAAACAAAGAAACAAAAATTTCCAGCTCCAATCTTGGGCTGTATGTGACATAATTTAAAGAATAAAGCAGGGACAGTTCCTTTGTGCTCTGTCCTAGTCAAACTACATGTAGGATACTGAATTCAATTTTGTACACTACAATGTAAGATGGACATCGTTAAGCTGGAGAGTATCCAGAGTAGGGAGAAAGTGTGATAAAGGTCCTCTTGAATCCACGTTATTATGAAAACAGGTTGAAAAAAACTGGGGAAATTTATTTTGGAAATAATAGAAGACTCAAGGATGATATAACCAGTTAGACAATTGAAACACATTCCTTAAACATGCTGATACTGTGATAAATGCTGCAGGTACAAAAAAAGAACAAAAACAGTCTCTGTCCTCAAAGACATTACATTCTAATTGGAGATACAACATATAAAGTGATAGGTACATTCAAGATGCTAAATATTTTCAAGTTTTTCAAGAATTATCATATGGAAGAGTGAGTAGGCTTTTTCTCTGGTCCCGAAGAATTGAACTGGGAGTCATGAATAGAAGCTTGACTTGATGTCAAGAAAACATTTCTAGTAACTGAGAGCTATTTAAAAGTGGAATGGGTTGTGTCTGGAGCTCTCCCCCTCAGTGGAGGTCTTTAAGCAGATTTGGAATCATCACTTGCCTGGTATGCATGCATGGATTCCTTTGAGCTATGGCTTGGACTAAAGGGTCCCTTCCATCTCTAAATCAGTCTCTTTAATATATAATCATTCTTTACTTCATCAGCCAGACAGGTAACAGTGGAAAAAACTGTAGGACAACTCTGGAGTTACTAATAGCATCAAAGAGTTGCCTAGAGTTCTAGGAATTTAAGGGACTTTCCCAGTCACATACAGTTATTGCCCCTAAACTTAATACTTGCTCAATACATAGCCAGAGGGCTCTCACTCTGGAATACCACTGCTAGATTGAGCTTGCCTTATCAGTCTATCTATGACCGATAACTGAATAGTGAACAATATAGTTCCCAGTTGACACCTATTCCTCCCTATAATTTTTATTATTCTTTCCTCCCCCAAATTAGTTTATGTTCAATTATCTATGCAAGTTTTCTATCACAACAATAATCCACTACTACCTGTATAAATTTTGAGCACAACGGACTAAAAGCCCTCATAGAGAAAGGATTGTTTTTATTTAGTTTTTGTATTCTCTGAACATACTATGCTACCTTGTATAGAATAGTAACTTAATAAATGCAAGGAAAATTGAATTAGAATATAGAAAGGATTTCTCTAATTGGGACTCTGTGGTGCTTCCCAATTCTTGAGTTCTGATAATTTTAAATTAACCTTTAGAGGGCAACTATTAGAATAACAGGCTGCATGCTAACTCTCATTATGATCTTTAGAAAATCTCAGCTTTTTCACTAACACTTAATCCTGCCTGGAACCTGAAGACTAGATACTAAATGACTCCTTGTAGTTCTTTCAGAAATGATGTATGATTTCATATAGCAGATGCTAAATAAGAAGGAAGATTATGGTATAGGCACTAAAATAAATTAAATCCTATTTGTAGCACTAGAGGGAGACAAGAAATATAATGGTAAGAATTACAAGGTTGGAAAGAATTTGTTTATAACACAGCAAAAAGATTTTTGAAAATAAGTTACTTGAAAAAATATTGTTGAAACTTTTCCAGTAAATCATCTATAATTCTGCATTTTGCTTAAGGTAAACATTTTTAGATTCACCAGTTGCTAGGATGATGCCATAAGAAGGTCAGTGTGGTTTTTCTGTGTGGTCAATTGTTTCCTTTAAAACTTTCTTTTTGAAATCTTTATTGACTGATTTGAAAGAGTCAACAAGCTAGAAAGTAAAAGCACAAAGACATGATTATTGAACATGTTTTCCAGATTTAATTTAATGAGAATGAGGGTGGGAAGGAAACTTGTTCACCTGAAATACTATCAGAATATCTGAAGTAATATAAATATATAAGTAAAAAGTCCCTAGTAGGACATAATTGTAATGACAACAAAAAGGTTTTCAAGAGAAAGAAAGGTCATTGAATATAAAGAAATAAAACATTTGAGTTGTCTTCATTGTAATAGTGGTAGTAAAGTGGTAATAGTAGTAGGACGAGGAGGAACAGGAAGAGCCAGAGGAACAGGAAGGAGTGATAGTGATAGTGATAATGGTAGTGGTAGTGCTAGTAGTAGTAGTAGTAGTAGTAGTAGTAGTAGTAGTAGTAGTAGTAGTAGTA
>JAJPUD010001811.1:184404-216882 GCA_023553655.1 Myrmecobius fasciatus
TAGTAGTAGTAGTAGTAGTAGTAGTAGTAGTAGTAGTAGTAGTAGTAATAGTAGTAGTAGTAGTAGTAATATAGTGGTAGTAACAGTAGTAGTAGTAGTAATAGTGTTAGTAGCAGTAGTAGTAGTAGTAATAGTGGTGGTGGTAGTAGTAGTAGTAGTAGTAGTAGTAGTAGTAATAGTAGTAGTAAATAGTAATAGTGGTAGTAGTAGTAGTAGTAATAATGGTAGTAGTAGTAGTAATAGTAGTAAGCATTTATCTAGTGCTTTAAAGTTTACAAGGTGTAAGTTGAAGGTTCAAGTTTTAGCTATTTCAACTACACAATCCTATCAGGTAGGTGATAGTATAATTTTGATTTTACAAATGAGGAAAATGATACTGAGAAGGTTCACACAGCCCAAGTTCACACAGCTAACAGATGACTGAGGAAGAATTCATACTCAGATCTTCCTGACTCCAAGTCCAGCATACCATCAACTATACCACTTTGCTACCTAAAATTCAACTACTCAGTAAAATCAGAATTTTCTAGTTGTTTTTTCCCCCTTTCAAGATGTTTAATTTTGTGCATTGGGAATAAGAAAGGGAAACAGACTGAGATTATGAAAGGGCATTATACATTGAATAATCCAATCTTACTTGCCCCAAAGAAATCTTATTTGCTCCAATAAAAAAGAAAAGTGGATAGGGTATAATAGAAAAAGATACAAAAGGATCAGTAAAAGAGACAGAAATGATTGAGACCCAACAGTTAGTGATACTATGAAAGACCTTAAATAATAATGTTGATAGTGCTATACATTTGCATAACACTTTACAATTTTGAAAGCTTTTCCAGATCAATTATATTTTTTTAAATCACTTAACAACCCTGTGTGGTACATAGGACAAATATTAAAGGAAAGAAAGTAAAAAGAAAATCTGGCAGGAAGTATACAGAAAATAATGCCAATCAGGAAGAAGTCAAAGTGACACATGGTTCTTGGCACTGGAAAATTTTGCAGAGAATAAAGCTAACATTGATATTAGAGAAATAGAGGCAAGAATAGGAAGAAACTAAATAAGAGTAGTAAGAAGTGGCACATAACCACAATTGAGTGAAAAAGAAACAGGTTAGCAAAGTAAATTTAAGAATTTTGAGCAAGATACTGACTAAAAAAAGGAGATGGCTTTTGGGAAGAAATCTAGAACTAAAAAAGTTGAATCAATAGGTGTGTTAATTTAGTAATCAAAATAATGATATATGGTGGCTTTCTTTTCACCCAGCCCCTTAAAGATTGGCATTATTTTACTGAAGTAATATCATTAATTTTATCTTATTCCTCAGAGAAAGGTAAATATCTGGTATTAATATTGTTTTGTGAATGAGGGAACTATAACTCAGAGAATTGAAATTATTAGCTCAAGGTTATTCAGCAATATAGCTGAGAACCAACACCTTTTGACCTTTATCTTTAAAAGTCCTTTTACTGAAATTATAATGCTAGAAAAACATGACCTATAAGGAACCAAAAATAAAACTGACATGTAAAGAAAACATCATGAGGAAAAGAGACGTGAGGAAGTTAGTCAGTTAATTTGTCCAGACAAGAAAAATCACTAAAAATTAAAGAATAAACATGACCTTTCAGCCTTTTAGTTAGGAATTCTTAGAATAAATACAACAGAATTAGAATACTAATTTATTGTTGATTCTCTTATTGCATGTTATTTTTGCATATTCTTTAACAATTAGTATATTGGTGGAATTCAGTAAAAATAAATTGTAAACCCATTGCTATAGTTGACTCACTGCGACCTTGGGTAGATATCATTTCCACCTTGATTTTCTCATCTGGGAAGGAAAAATAATTACGTAATCCAACCTTTCTAACAATCCATGAGTAAGGCCATTATATTTTCAAATAGTTGTAAGTGCTAATTTTTTTTTAAAGAGCTTGATTTTTTTTTTTAATGTACAATTCAGAGTGGCAAAGCAGTTTTCATATCTTACACTCAGGGTCATTGGCTTTATATGGCTATTTCAGCCTTAGATATCTTCAAGATTCTAAGACCTTGGCTTTCCAAATCCCCTCTAGTTTTCACATAGTTGCAATATTTAGTAAAGTCTCTCATTGTTTGAATTGGCAGTCATGTTAGCTACCGGCTGAAATCTGTAACTTTAACCACTAACAGGAAGACAGTGGTCCAGACTTGTTTCAGTGACTAAAATGAATGGAGGATTTTAAAACCACATTTTCTGCCTAAAGCTTTAGAAAAATTTGGAGGAAACCACTGAGAAAGATAGGGAACTAAAAATTACTAACAGTATGCTAGCTGATTTTCTGATTTATAGGAACATTTGATACATTGAACCCTAATTTATTAACTCATCAAAGGGATGTCAGAGAAGCAAATCTAGCAAAAAATCTTGTGATGGAGTATTTTAAGATATGCAGATAAAGTTTCAAATAATGATTTTAGCCATATCTTCACATATTTACCCAACTGTGATGGCAGTCTGTACTCAATTTAAATATTCAGTTTAATTATTAAACTACTAAAATACTAAAGAGTATATGCCCTTGATTTCTTATAGAAACAGGATAATAAATATACAAAAGATGACCAATAAAATTAGATATATTCAGGTAGATGAATTCATATTATATTTCCCTTTTACCTTTCCAGTTTTAGGTTTACTTTATACAGTGGTTTCAAAAATTTTCAAATAAGAAAAATACCAATGGCACTACAGTTTAATTATATTACATATTTAATTATATGGGCTTACATAGCCTACTGTAGTTTCAAAATAGCTTTTGAAAAATATCTATCATTTCATCTCTGTTTATTCATAATCCACTGTAGAGATTTGAAGGCTTTTAGATTTCACATCTCCCAGGTGGGAAACTGAGGTAAATGGCTTCAGAACAAATTATGGGGTCAAATTTTTTTGGACAGTTTTGTGGTGATGCAAGAAGAATTATTATAAATACCTCATCAGGTACCCAAGACAATGATGAATTCGTATCATTTAAATGTAGCATTTCAATTATTTTTATTTATATTCTAATGAATAGACTTTTAAATCAATTAAGTGAAATGATATTACTTACATATCTATTATGTGAAGGAAACTAAGCTAGGTGCTAAAACACAAAAATATGGAAAGTATATTTCCATGGAGCAAACGTTCTACTTTGAAATTTTGCTTTTTTAAATCAGTTTTTTAATTGACATCTTTTATTTTTATCACCATAATTTCCCCCAGTCTCATTCTCTCCACCAGAGAGTTATCCCATGTAAGGAAAAATATCTTTAAGACAAAAAAGAAAGAGAATGAATGAATGAAGCATTTATTAAGTGTTCACTGTGTGCAAAGTTCTGGGTTTACAAAAGTAAAAATGTGCCTGTTCTCAAGGAAATAACATTTTGATGGGGGCATCATATATATGGAAGGTCAGTCACTCAGATGGAATAGTCCTAGAGTTCTTAAAGTATAGAAGCAAAGCAAATGTTAATACTTATCTAATATCATTTCTGTTGATAAATGATATCATTTTCTAATGTGGAACTGTTTAATGGCAAGAACTTTTTTCTCTGGCCTTTAATAATTGTGTTTAATAATTTAATAGCTGCCAAGCTGCATCTCCAACAGGAGTTACTTTCCAGGATGATGTCTGAGGTCAGTGGACTGGCTGTTTGGTTATTCTCAAAGCTGTTGGGTTGAGTCTTGGGCTACCTCCACCAAGATCATAAGGAAGATGGTGGTCAAGGTGGTAATCTTATTTGCCTGTCTCAGAGTGCCTTGCTACTTCAGTTAAGTTGGCTTGTCTGCCCTGTGTATAGCAGTCAGTATTTATTTGGAAGGGGTAGCTAGCCCTTCTCTACATAAAAACAGCAGTTAAAAAAAAAGAAAGGCAGCATGGTTGATCAATACATTGAAAAAAATCTGCAAATATGCCATGGGTTATACTAATGGTCCTCTTTTTCATAATGTTAAATAGCTTTCCAAAATGGGTATATTGATTCATAGTTTCAAAATAATACAGTAATGTGCTAATGTTCCCATAAACCCTAAAATAGTACTTGCTCCTGTCTTTGGTGATCTTGCCAATTTGTAAGACTTGAGGAAAAATCTTAAGGATGTCTGATTTTCATTTCTCTTATTATTAGCTACGTGGAACATTTTTTCAGATAGTTATTAGTAGCTTGCAATTCTTTTGAGAATTGTTTATTCATATTATCCAATCACATTTTTTTAGAAGAATGACATTTAATTTTACATGCACATATATGCACAGGGACACACAATACATAAATTAAAATATTCTAACAGTGGTAGTAAAGTTTTCTATTTGTATTTATTGCATTCAGAAGGCGTCTATATTCCTTCTCAATCCATGGAATAAACTTAAGTATTTTGCAGATATGTGTGTATGTGTCCATAATTAATTACTATTTTTATTATATCATAGTTAGGAAAGGATATATTTATTATTCATTCTTTTTTACATTTCTTTGCAATATTTCTGTGCCTTAATGCATGATAAATTTTTGTAAAAGTTCAATGTAGTGCTGAAAAATATATATCTTCTTTATCATCTAATTTCAAATATATAAGTCGTTATAATACTAGTATCTTTAGCATTTTAATTTTGTAATTTGTCTTTTGTTTATATTTTCATTAGATTTGCTCAAACCTGAGAAAGAGAAATTGAAATCTTCTTGTCACTATCTATTTTGTCTATATGTTGTTGTTCAGATATTTTTTCCTTTATGTATTTAAATGCCAAAGGATTTGGAGCATATCTATTTAATACTGATATTGTTTTGTTACCTGTGACTCTTCTCAGCATAATATATCTTTATCTCTTTTTATGTAGTAATTTTTTTGCTTTGATAGCATAAATTATTTTTTTTGTATTTACCTAAAGTATAATAAATTTTCTTCTCTCATTTTTATTATATTATATCTTTTTTAAGAGGTGATAGGTTTTTGTAATCAATAGATTATGGGGTTTTGTTTTCTACACAATCTGAATTTTTTGTTGTTGTATTAGATTAATCTATTCTCTTTTATAGTTATGACAATTAGGTATATCTTTTCTCCATTTTTCCCCGTTTTTCTAAATTAGGATTCCCTCCCCTCTGTAAAGTTCATATTTTGTCTAGTTATTTTAGTTTAATCTACTTAAGGGTTTAAGGTGGTGGTGGTGGTGGTGGTGGTGGTGGTGGTAGTGATGTGTGTGTGTGTGTGTGTGTGTGTGTGTGTGTGTGTGTTGCTTATGTGGTTTACTGGTGTGCACATGGGTCTTTCTAGATATGGCTTAAAGTAATGACAAAATAGATATCTGGAGTTTTCTCTTCCTACCTACTGTAAGGGAGACTTTGATTCCTCCCAAGAAAAATTGGTTCCAGAGGCTGACCATTCTGGCTTTTTCAGTGTAAGAATCCTGGGCAAAAATGTTATGTTTTCATTTTCCCTACCCTCCTAATGCTAGTTTAAGGAAAATAATTTTAAAGTGCAAGTCGTGCTTCTGATCATTACCCCTTAATGGGCGAAAGTGTCCCAAACTATATATAGCTTCAAGGCTTGACTCTTTTCTGATCAAATGCCAATTACACAAAGATCATGCTTGGTGAATAGGAAATCAACCCATTTATATAAGCTGACAGAAAACAGAAATCACAGAAATTAAACAGAAGACACAAAATGACTGAGCAGCCTTATTGGGAGTGTGATATCTTAGCTCATTCAAGAGAAAAACTGCCAGATCTTATCCAAGGAGAAATTGCTCAAAGGCTCTAATGTAGTTAGATGAGGAAAGAGATATGATTGAGGTCCCAGCTCCTCTATATATTAGCTTCTTTCCAGTCTTTTCTTTGTCCAGAGATCTCTCTTTTTAAGACAACCTGGAACAACAATGTTCTTTCTCAAATGGAAGCCAGAAGATAAAGATCTCTCTTCTCCCAAGCTCTCATCAACTCCACCCCTTCTGCCTCTCAAAAACAATAACAAAAGCAGAAAAATATATGAATTCTTTTGATTGATTTGTTTTATGTGCTCAGAAGTTCTTGTAATATTTCTTGAATTGTGGTGAGTATATCCATCTATTTATTTCTTATGTTATTCTGGAAGGCCTTTAATGCTTAAATTGTCTCTATGCCTTCTGTTTTTGAGATAAATGTTTTGTTTAAAAGGAAATGGTTTTAATAATTCTTTTTTTTTTTACTTCTTCCAGTCTGCCTTTCACTGCTGTTTATTTGCATTAATAATCACTTTTTCTTTCATTTCTTTCATGAAGTTTGTCACTTCTGATTATATCTCTTGTGCAGGCTATACATTCTGCTCTCATATTTCTCAATTCTCTCTTAAAAATTCTGCTGTGGTTCTAAGATCATCAGAATCTACATGATCCTCTGCCTCACCAAGTATTCATTCATTTTCCTTTACCTTGCAACAATTTATTCATGAATGCCTCGACTTTTAAAATTTGATCTGGAGGCCATATTCCTTAATTATTAAAATTTTCTCTGTTAGTTTATCTGATTATGCTCAAGCTCTTTAACTGAGTTTTTTTTTTTCCTCCTGATAGTTTTGATAATTTCAGGTTTTTCCCCCTTTATGTTCTTATATTGCTCACTTTCTGATTCCTGTTTTGATGGTGGTTATTCCATGAACTGGATCTAAGGGCTATATCAACTCTCCCATACTATGCAAATCACATTTTTATGGCCTCAGTCTCTGCCTCAAGGACTTTCTGGGGAGGACAGAGCTGGTCCCAGCTGGATGCTAGGCTTTTTTGCTCAGGCTTAATGGAGCAAAACACATATACACAGAGAAAAAGAAAAAGAGAAAGACATACATACATCTTCATATATCTTTGCTCTGTTGACTTCCGGCACCAATTCTATTCTTTTCTCTAGTTGAGATTTGTTGTAGCATAGAATTCTTCTAAACTGTAGCCAGAACAAATTTTTCTTGGGGTTTTCCATGGCACATAGAGGAGTGGAGGGCAGAATTGAGCTCTGAAGCAGGCCAGTGGATTGGCTTATGCACTATTGCCTTGAATAGTAATTGGTAGGAGAGGGAGCTGAATGACTGAGTTGGGAGTTTAGAATTAGCATTCTTTGTTATTAGATCATTTTTTAAAAATTTCATCAGAATTCTTGGCATCTTAGACCATGGAGACAGCTGAGATTGTTTTATCTCTTTCATACAACTCCTACTTTGAAAAGCTTAAGGAATTATGGAGATCAAAGAAAGTATTTAATTTTCTGTCTTGTTATCCACATGATCTGGAATGAAAATTTTAATGTTAAAGAGAATAATAATTACATAAAAATATAAAAAGTACAAATTAGAAGGACTGAAAAGCTGTCATAGACCAAAACATTACATTTTGAATAGTGCCTTGAAAAATGAATTTAACGGTGACAGTAGAAGTGGAATAAAATTTTCCTTTCAATTTTTTCTTTTAAAAAATATTTTATTTTTTCCAATCTGTAAAAATCTGTTTCTCCTTCCCACTTCAACTCCTTCTCATACCTGAAAAATAAAAAAAAAAACACATACAGAAACCTGTGTAAACATAATAAATCAAGCAAGTCTCATCCTCATTCTGAGTTCTTCATGTTTTTGTCAGAAAATAGCATATTTCATCATTATATCCTAGAATTCCACATTGTTATTTAAACTGTTCTCATAGATCTATTCATTTTTCCTCTGCATAAGTTCATACAACTTTCCCCAGGTTTCTCTGAAATCATTTTCTCTTATTTCTTACAGTGTGATAATATTCCAGCATGTTTAGATACCATAAGTTGTTCAGCCACTTCCCAATTTATAAATACCTCCTCAGATTATCATTATTTGTCATCTCAAAAAGAGACATTTTTTCTATCTTTTTGTTTTAAACTAATATCCCCCTTTATCTACCCTCTAATTCTTTTTTCTTCTCCTTTTTTCTTCTTTCCCTGTTGAGTAAAATATATTTTTGAATCCAATCCAATGAATGTCTATATGTGTGTATGTATGTATATATATTTTTTTTCTTCCTTTCTTTGACTATTTCAGATGACAGTAGAGTTCAAGTGTCAATCACTTTACCTATTCCCTCCTACTTGTTTGTATAAATGTCTAATTGCTATGTGAGATAATTTCTCTTAACTTTCTCTTCTTACATTGGGAAGATCAAGAACCACTCCTTTTGTTGTTTATTCAATTTTGTTCAATTTTTATGATCCCATTTGAGGTTTTCTTGGCAAAGATACTAAAGTGCTTTGCATTTCCTTTTCCAGCTCATTTTGCAGCTGAGGAAACTGAGGCAAATAGGATTAAGTAGCTTGCTCAAGATCTCACAGCTTGTAAGTATCTGAGGCCAGATTTGAATTCATGTCTTCCTGACTCCAGGTCCAGTGCCCTATTCAATGTGCCACCTAATTGCCCCTAACCCTACTTCTAGGCCTTGTCTAATTAGGCTTCCTTTGGTGACCCCTGTTAAGAATGTAGAAGCAGCTTACGGGGTTTTTTTGAGGATGGGGAGTAGGCAGTAGGGAATAAGCCAATAAACAGGGAGAAATTGAAAATAAATCATAGAATGGAGATGACAGATAGGGCAAACTCTTGGAAATTGTATGCACTGGAATAATTAAAAAAGACAGAAGAGGTTAGCTTTGATAAGCATGAAAATATGACATGAGATTTTACATCATAAGAACTGGATTTGAGTCAAAGTTCTGGTACTATCTGAGTAACTTTGAACGAGTCATGTCATTTCTCAGGTTCTTACTTTGTTCATCAATAAAGCAAAGATTTATAATATTTACAATGCCTATATTAATCAACATTCATTAAGCATTCATACCATAAGGTTGTTGTAAAGTGTTTTGTAAACATGAAAGCACTACTTGTGAACCACCATAATTATTCCTATAAGAGAAAAGAGATTGAACTTGCGATTGCATTGTTATAGGGAACTCTGATTTGAATAAACAATCTATCAGTGAATAAAAGTTGGCTCCTTTGCTGAAGCTTAGTCTTAGAGAACCACCTAGAGCACTGAAAGGTTAGGTACCTTGGGTAAGGTTACCTTTTCATCAGAGGAACATCCTCTACCCCCAGACACAGAGAAGGGAGCTGCATCATGGTGAACAGACAGAGAAGGCCCGTGTTGTCCTGCTACTGAGGACTGGGACCTAGGCCAGCTGCCATTCCTGAACTAAAGAATTCGATCTTAAGACATTCCTGGGTGTGAAATATTGTAACACCCCCTGGTTCCTCATTCTTCTCCCCTGGTTCTGATCAGCAGATACAAACCATGGCATTAGCCAAGTGTGGCTGATGTAGCTAGTATCTATTGCAATAGAGTCAGGTCTAGAATTTGGAGGGCCAGCATATAAGATAAGGAAACCCCTCTTCCCTGATGATACAGCATGGAGGTGGATGCCCTAGAGCTAGCTGAGCTCAGAACGAAGCCAATAGTGCAAATCTTGAATTTGCATATGCTCTGATTATGATTCTTCTGGATTTTGCATATGTTCTCCATCATCTTGTCAAAGCAAGATGAACCTCTATTAGACATGTGTAGGTGCTAGGCCCTTTGTGAAGAGAAATGAAAGATTTTTCTGCTTAAGACTAGAGTATCTTCCTACATTCTTAGGAATACAAGGCTTGTGCTGCCTTTGTACAGGGGATATAAACCTGTGGGTTGCCCATACTATTTAAGAACTCAGATACAGGACTGAATGTGTACTGTTGAAACAGATATGTATTTTGTGTTAAGAGGAATGTTTCTGAAACAATTCTTGAATACTGAATCTCATTTTTTGTGTCCACCCATATTTATTGATCACATATACATCAATGTATATCACAAGGTGATCATATGCATAACACACACTAGTTACATGAGAACCACACACTGATCACTTGTACTTGTCAACAGATGTATATCCCATTTGATCAGTGTACACCATGTATCATGTGTCAGTCACTTTAATCGATATGGATCTAATATATGCTCTGTGAAGTTATGCCACACGCATATACAAGTTGTAGAAAACACAATCATCACATAATCGATCCCTTATGGGTCACTGCACATCCCACGTTGATTATTTGTACATCGTATTTGAATACAACAACCAGTCTAGCCTCCTTTCTTGGGCGTGGGAGTATCTAGGGTTGGAAGAGGACAATACTGTAAAAGGCCAGAAACTCTAGTAACCCAATCACTGCCACTGTCACATAAATCCAAGTCAGTGGGTTCACAGGAGGACAGGAGGTCCTTTTCCATTCAAGCACAGGGAGAAAGGGCAAACAGGAGATTAACTGTCTGGGAAAGGGGGCGGTTCTTGGACAAAAAATGATCTGCAGTGCACTGCTTGCTGTGATTAGTAACCTTCTCAGGCTGGAAATGCTCTGGGGAGCTGAACTGCTCCAGGCTGGATGATCCGCCCTGCTCGGAACGTGATCCGTGCAGAGACAATTAATCTACTGCACTCTAGTTGTGCAAGTGCTTATTTCCCTACCCCCTTCACTCTCCTTGAATAAAAAGCAAAATAAGAAACATTAAGCTCTCTGAGATTTCCACCTGCTCCACCAAACCTGAGCTCAGAGTTGGTGACCTAAGGAGGTCTGCACTAGACTCCTACACTTTGCAGAAAACTTCTCTGGGCTCCCAGCTTCCTCCTCCCACCTTCCCCGTCTCCCTAGTTAGTCATGTGATGAGGGTGCGCCAATGAGGGGAAGAGCTTGGAGAGGCCCGGGTGGCTCTAGCAGCCGCTGCTGCCGAGGCCGGAAAGTGAGCTTGGAGACAGGCCGTAGTGGACCATGGTGGTGACAGTGCCCGCGCCAGCGGCTGCTGCTGCTGAGGTGGAGGCGGCGGCGGCGGCGGCGGCGGCGGCAGCAGCAGGGGCGGCCAAGGAAGAGCTGGGGGTCCACACTGCTTGGGCCCGCTGCCCCCAGGGCGCGTTGTGAGCCCCCCCCCCCACTCCCATTGCCTGCAGCTCTCCAGACACCCTTTTCCCTCCACGCCTCCTGCCTCCCTCGGCTTCCCTTAACTCGCCCTTGGTTTCCCCCGCGGCAGCGGCTTCACTAACAGGTTCTTCCTGCGGGGCGGCGGGAAGGCCAAGCAAGAGAGGCCGGAGGGGGGGGTGGGAAGGAAGGGACGATGCGCCTGCCGGGCGGCTGATCCCGGCTTTCCTCTCTCTCCTCTCACCCTTCTTCTTGTCCTCGCCTTCTCTTTCACTTCACGCCCAGCATGGCCTTCCCGGGTGCCGAGGGAGCAGCCGATGGGCCTGCCGGCCCTGCCCGGGAGGCGCCTGCTGCAGGCGCAGGCGGCTCGTCCTCTTCTTCCTCCGCCTCCTCTTGCTGCTCCACCTCGTCCTGGGTGGCCGGGGGTGGCCGGCTCTGGGCCGCTCTATACGACTATGAGGCAAGCGGTGAGGACGAGCTGAGCCTAAGGCGAGGCCAGCTGGTGGAGGTGCTGTCACAGGACGCCGCTGTGTCTGGCGATGAAGGCTGGTGGACCGGCCAGGTGCAGAGGCGCCTCGGCATCTTCCCCGCCAACTACGTGGCTCCCTGCTACCCGCCGCGGCCGCCCGAGCTAGCCCGCCCGCGGCCCCGCCAACCCCCTCCACCACCGCCACCGCCCGTGCCCCCGCCGCCTCCGCCCCCTTCCCCGCCCGTCACCCCGCGGCCCGGTTCCCCGATGCAGATCGAGTTTGAGTGGCTGGAGTTGAAGGAGCTGATCGGCGCCGGCGGCTTTGGGCAAGTTTACAGGGCCACCTGGGGTGGCCAAGAGGTGGCGGTGAAGGCGGCGCGGCGGGACCCCGAGCAGGACCCCGCGGCGGCCGCCGAGAGCGTGCTCCGGGAGGCGAAGCTCTTCTCCATGCTGCGGCACCCCAACATTATCCAGCTGCTTGGCGTCTGTTTGCAGCAACCCAACCTCTGCCTCGTCCTTGAGTTCGCCCGCGGAGGGGCCCTCAATCGGGCTCTAGCCGCCGCCGCTGCCGCCGCCAATGCAGCCGCCCCCTCCTCCCCCCAGCCCCCAGAGGCTGCCACCGGGACCCCCGAGCCTTCGGGCGCTGCTCCGGGCCCGCGCCCAGCCCGACGCATCCCTCCACACATTCTGGTCAACTGGGCAGTGCAGATAGCTCGCGGGATGCTCTACCTGCACGAAGAGGCCGTCGTACCCATCTTGCACCGGGACCTCAAGTCCAGCAACAGTAAGTGGGGGATCCAGGGCCAGCATTCCCGGGCGGGGCCGCTCACCGAAAACATTTTAGGGGCAACCGGTCTGGGAGTTTCTATTCCTGGAATTAATTGAGGTGTCTCTTCACCTAAGGTATTTAGGATCAATCAGCCTGGGAGTTGTTACTTCCGTAATTGGGGGGTGGGTCTGCTTAATTTAGGAATTTAAGCTTGGAAATTTAGGGGTCTGCTTACTTAAGTTGCTTTGGGTCTACACATCCTGTTACTATTCCTGGAATTGAGGACCCTGCTCACCTGAAAATTCTTTGAATCCTGCCAGCCTCATGTATTTCTTGGGTCCCCAATAACCATATTTGGATAATGTAGTACACTTCTTTTGCCTTAGCTCAGCAGTACTGGGGCTCTAGGGGTACTCAGCCACTACATAGAATCCAAGCCAAGGGCTTCACAATGGAGCAGTGGTTTTTTTTTTTTTTTTGTTTTTTTTTCCCAAGTGGTTTTGTTGGGATGCATTCAAGACCCTGTCCAGATATTAGTGAATGATAGAACACATATGAAGGTGGGGATTGACTTTGTCAACTCTTTCCCCGACCTAATCCCATTCCCCTTTATCAATTTTATTTGTACTTCTTGATAGTTGTCTTTTTTTCCTCCTATTTTGAAGGTGATTTCACAAAAGTTTCCTCTGCCTTTTCTTCCGATCTGTAAAAATACTCTATTAAAAGGATAACAAGTGGAAACATTATTAGTTTCCTAGCTCAGGGATATTTGTGGTACCAGTAGATAAACTTTTTTTTTGAGATCTAATTCTGTGCATGGTTCATTTTTCATCAAAAAGATAACAACTAGAGGCATTATTAGTGCTGTAACTCAGAAATATTCTTGGTAGTGGAGGATGAGAAACTTTTTTTTGAGAAATATTTCTGTGCATGGGCATTTTTGTTGTCATAAAGATTTGATCTGCATAATGAAATTCATTTATTTATAAATTACCATGTATTTTCCAGTCCTGTCAAACAAATAATGGAGGAAATAACCTAAATACAAATTTAATTAGGTATCATTGAGTAGAAAATAGAAATGTTGCTTGAAGAAATGTTGCTTGGTGACAAGTTTCATCTTTATTTTAAGAATCTCAAATTAAGCAATCTTGTTAATCATTTATCAGGACCTAACACAAAACTAGCACTAGCTTATCACAACTTCATGCCTTTCTACATTGGAAAATCTAGAATAAATGCTAACTAAATGTGCGTATACACACACACACACACACACACACACACACACATACATATATACTTTTTTCAATTTAAAGTTTTGCATTGAAAACTGCATTATTGGAATGTTTTTGAGAATGTCTCCATCATTCTTGGAACTAGATTTGACCTTTGAAAACTACTTTTATTATAAGGAGTTACTACTGTGTTTGTTAACTTTATTTCAAGACTTCATACCTTACTAAATATTAGCTGTTAACTCCTTTGCTCAAGTTTCTCTTGTAGACATCTTCAATAGAATCAGAGCTTCAGAATAGAAGTTTAGAGGCCATGTAATTCAGTTCCCCTCTTTCTGTTTACAAGTGAGCTGTAGTGTTTCTACTGGGCCTATATCCCAAAGAGATTTTAAAGGAGGGAAAGGGACCCACATGTGCAAAAATGTTTGTGGCATCCCTTTTTGTAGTGGCAAGAAACTGGAAACTGAATGGATGCCCATCAATTGGAGAATGGCTGAATAAATTATGGTATATGAATGTTATGGAATATTATTGTTCTGTAAGAAATGACCAACAGGAGGATTTCAGAGAGGATTGGAGAGACTTGTATGAACTGATGCTGAGTGAAATCAGCAGAACCAGGAGAACATTATACACAGCAACAAGACTATATGATGATCAATTGTGATGGACATGGTTCTCTTCAACAATGATGTGATTCAAACCAGTTGTTCTTCGATGAAGATAGTCATATACATCCAGAGAGAGGCCTGTGGGAACTGAGAGTGAACCACAACACAGCATTTTAACGCTTTCTGTGAATATTTCCATGCATTTTGTTTTCCTTCTTAGATTGTTTTTTTCTTCTTCTCTTTCTAGATCTGATGTTTCTTGTGCAGTAAGATAACTGTATAGATATGTATACATGTATTGTATTTGTCATATAATTTATCCTATTTGGCATGTATTAGATTACCTGTCATCTAGGGGTGGGGGGTGGGGGGAAGGAGGGGAAAAGCTTGGGAAAAAAAAAGTTTTTCCAAAGGTCAATGTTGAAAGGTAACTCATATGTTTTGTAAATAAAAAGCTTTATATAAAAAAAAAAAAACAAAAAAAAAAAAAACAAGTGAGTTGTGGGAGGTTCAGAGAGGTTAAGTAAGGGTATTGTCTTTAGTCACATAGGTAGCTGGTTTCTGGGACAGAATTTGAACCCAAGTTTTCCTGAGCCAGATTTAGCACTTGAATCATAAAGCCTTTTCACTCTGCAAACATATTAATGGCTGTGATGATATTATGAATTTGAGTTCCTGGTTAAGTACCACATAAAGGACAGTAGCATTATTCACTCATGAGGGTGTGTGTGTGTGTGTGTGTGTGTGTGTGTGTGTGTGTATGTATGTGAAATCAGCAGTCCACATTTCACCATACTTTTTGGGAAAGAGAACCATTTAATCAGCTAGTGCCTTTTAAGTGCCTACTTTGTAACATAATTTGGAAGGCACTAACAGTAAGGTTTGGGAAAGGCTTCTTGCCTAAAGTTAGACTTTAACAGAAGCTGGAGAAAGAGAGCTCTCCAGGCCTGGGGGCAACACACAGCCAGTGAAAATGCTCCTAGTGGGAAGTGGAATATCATGTGGCAGGAAAAACAATGAGGCCCTTGTGGCTGGGTCCCAGAGGTCATGGAAGGGAGGCAGGTGTAAGAAAAGGAGGAAGGGACTAGGACATGAAGGGTTTTGAAAGCCAGAGGATTGTATATTTGATTCTGGAGGTACTAGGGAGCCCATGGTGTTTATTAACTGTGGATATGATATGTTCACACTTGAACTTCAGTTCAATGAAAGCTAAATGGAAGATGGATGGGAGTGGGGAGAGACTTGAGGAAGGGTGATCTACCAGAAGGCTATTTCAGTGGTCCAGGGCTGAGGGGATGAAGACCTGCACCAGAACTGTGGCAATGTCAGAGGAGAGAAGAGGAGGGTGTAAGAGAGATTTTATGAAGATAAAATTGATAGACTTTGGCAGCAGATTAGATGGAGGGGGTAAGCAGGTGAGGAATTGAGGATGACAACCAGGTTGTGAACCTGGGTGATTGGGAATATTGTAGTTTATCTTTGACAATAACAACGAAGTTCAGAAGAGTGGAAAGTTTTGGTGAACGGAAAAAAGTTTATTTTTTGCTTAAGATAGCTCAGGAACATACAATTTGAGATATCTAACCAGCATTTGGAGATGCAAGACTGGAATTCGGGGATGAACAAGGAGATCTGAGAGTTATCTGCATAAAGATAGGTACTGAGAACACTAAAAGTGTAATGGGATAGTAGGAAAAGAAAACTTGAGGCTTGGGGGACTGGACTCCTATACTTAGGAAATACAGGAATTAACAGCATCTTAATTACCTAAAAAGAAGAGATTATCAAAAAGAAGGCAATTGTCAATGTCTGAGAATATTCAAGAAAGATGAGCTTGAGAAAAGGCTATAGGATCATTAGTAATTTTGGAAAGAGATGTTTGATTAAATGCCAGAATGTCAGAAACAAGATTGCAAAGTATTAAGAAATTGAGAGGAAAAAAAATGAAGTATCTTCTCAAGTGGTTTATCCATAAAAGAGTAAAGTTATAGGGTGATAGCTAGTGGGGAAGGAAGCTTCAAATGAATTTTTTGAGGATTAGGAAGACATGGTCATGTTTAAAGGTAGTAGGGAAGAGCCAGCAGATTGGGAACAGTGAGATAGTGGGGATGATCCTGAGACAGTCTGCTGGAGAAAACCGAATGGAATGGGATTACTTATTCATATAGCAGGGTTTATTTTAAAAAAGGAGAAGGGCCAACTCTGTATGTGAAATGAGTGTAAGAAATAGTGTCACAAAACATCTGAGTGATATGAGATGAGGAACAGGAGAGAAGAGGGAACTCTTAGCAAATGTCTTCAGGTTTTTTCCAGTGAAATACGAGGCAGGGTTCCCAGCCAGGAGAGGGATCTGCTTGAGATTTGAGGAGATATGTTTCACTGGAGAAGGAAATGCCTCCCTCAAAGGAGGAAGGTAGAACTTCATCTCCTGGGGATAGGAGGGGAAGACTCTCATCCATGAGAAGCCTGTGGTGGTTGTGGTAGTAGTGGTAGAAGATGGATGTGAAGTAGTACAAAGCAGTGGTGTCAAACTCAAATAGAAATGAATTTCTAGAGCTGCAAATCAACTTAGAAAATTAGCATTATTCATGTGTTTTATTTTTATTTATCCTGTTAAATATTGCCCAATTATGTTTTAGTTTGGTTGGATCTGTACTTGTCAGCCATTTGTAGGCCCCTTGTGACCAAGAGGCTTTGAGTTTACTACCTTTGGTGTAATGGATATCATCAAAGAAATATATAATTTAAAAAGACAATCATTCAGAAGATGAGCTGTTACATGTCAGGAGCATTGGCTAGCCCACATACTCCTTTGATTCTCTTGAGATGTCAGGATATTGGATGGACATTCTGTGACAAGCTTATGGGAGATCATAGATAGAAGGCACAGAGATATTATCATTTATAACATTGCAGGGAATAGCCATATCGGTGATATTACAGATTAGTTTTGAAATTTGAATATTGCAGTATGAAAAAGGCATTGATTTGTTTAAACAGTTTGAGAGAATTCTTATAAAATTACCAATAATTTATTTTCAATTAAAATTCATCTTCATGCTCCACTTTATTCTTTTCTTTTCCCACTTAAGGCATATTGTTTCTTGCAGAAGCTTTTTCTAATCAAAGAGATATATTAGGAACATTTGAAACATTTCTAGTAGAAGCTGAATCCGGACTAAATCAATATCTGTGGTTTTAAAAATGCCTCATATTGTAGAATTATAGCTATGCTACCTTACAACTCATTTAGTTCAACCCTCTCCTTTACAGATAAAGAAAGTGAGGTTTATAGAAGATATAACTTTCCCAAGTTCCCCAAAATCCAGAGTGGCAGGATGATTCAAATCTAGTCATCTGACTTACATCCCTATCCATGCTCTTTCCATTGTTTTATGCCGTGCATCTTTGTTATCAACTTCTGATATTAACTAAAAATTTTTCTTTTCTTTAAACATAATACAACTGGCCATCACCAAGCAACCTTTATTACTAGCAAAACAACCCCAGAAATTATTAATTCAAGTTCTTTTCTCTGGGTTTCATTTAGTTGATATGAGTATTGTCTCCCTTAGTACAAACTGCAGCCTGTCTATACTTCAGTTAGTTCAAGTCTCACCTGTGTGCTTTCATAGACCACCTTCCTAATATGCTGAAAGCCTTTCTCTGTTACCTAGAGCTATGTTAGATTTCATGTTCATCTGTTATCATTTTGCTTTTGCCAAATGATTAGCTAGTTGCCTTTTTTATTCATAAATATCCTTTATTGTACTGTCTCAGGTTACTTCTTGAGTGTATGTTATCATTAGAAACTATTGCCTTTTGAATTGTCTATAGCTTTGATTTCTTAGAGATTATAGTGTGGCTGATGCATTGTTGGTGGAGCTGTGAACGGATCCAACCATTCTGGAGAGCAATTTGGAGCTATGCTCAAAAAGTTATCAAACTATGCATACCCTTTGACCCAGCAGTGTTTGTATTGGGCTTATATCCCAAAGAAATCATAAAAGAAGGAAAGGGCCCCACATGTGCAAGAATGTTTGTGGCAGCTCTTTTTGTAATGGCTAGAAACTGGAAACTGAATGGATGCCCATCAATTGGAGAGTGGCTGAATAAATTATGGTATATGAATGTTATGGAAGATTATTGCTCTGTGAGAAACGACCAACAGGACGATTTCAGAGAGGCCTGGAGAGACTTGCATGAACTGATGCTGAGTGAAATGAGCAGAACCAGGAGATCATTATACATGGCAACAACAATACTATATGAGGATCAGTTCTAAGGGACATGACTCTCTTCAACAATGAAATGCTTCAAACCAGTTCCAGTTGGTCAGTGAAGAAGGCCATATACACCCAGAGAGAGAGGGATGTGAAATGTGGACCACAACATAACATTTTCATGTTCTCTATTGAGGTTTGCTTGCATTGTATTTCCTTTATCAGATTATTATTTCTTGTAGATACGATTTCTCCTGCACAAAAAATGTTATGTGGCAATAACTATACATATATTCGATTTCTTAAGTATTCTAACATAATTATCATGTAGTGAATATCCTGCCATTTAGGGGAGGGGTGGGGAGTAGGGGGGAAAAATTTGTAACAGAAAGCTTTGTAAGGGTTAATATTTAGGAATTACCCATACATATGTTTTGCAAATAAAAAGTATTAACAAAAAAAGAGATTATAGTGTTGTAAAATTTGTAACCATTATCTTGAGAATATTTGTATTGAAAAAATCTTTTCACAAAGGTGCATCTTGGTATTTTTAAAAGTACTGTACACTTTTCTAAATGCAGCCTAGCCTGCTGGCTTTCTTCTGTTCAATTGTTAGCACTATTTCTTGTTAACCCCAAATATCTATGTACTATTGAACTTCTCTTTATCTGTTATCTATGTCCCAAATACATATATTGTTGAATTATCAGTGAACTGGCTTTCTGACAATGTCATAATCTGGACAGTAGGCTTTTCTCATCCATTATTTTTGCCTATGTGGATTATTAGACATACATAAGTAAATTGCTAATTTTATTGTTGTCTTCTGGATTTTTTTTTTTAAATCACGTTTCAGTATAGTATATATCTCTCATTAAATTTTACCCTTTGACAAAAAGAAAGTTAAGCAAAAATAATAGATACAGTAGCCACATCTGACAGTTATATACTTACATGTATTATTCTATCCATTCAGTACTCTGTATTTCTGTAGAGAGGAAGAGATAATTTCATTTTCCATTTGGAAGAACAAAATTAGGCCTTTTGTGATGTGTTGAGGTTAGGAGGTTGATGGAGTAAGCATAATATTTTCTTCAAACAGGAGTTTCTGCATTTTTAAAAAAGATATTTGAATGACCCTAGAGGAAGCCATCTACCATGGTAGTGGAGAACATCTTTGGGGAGTATATATCTTCCTGTTTTATGTTTTGCTTAACATTTATAATCAGATGATATTTGAACAGACTTATCTCTATGATTACATTTTCTAAGGCATTTTATGTGATTTTAACATATGCATGAGAGAACCCAAAGGTTAAGGTTGCATTTTTTTTGTTTTAGAGAGTTAAAAGCTTTTAACAACAATAAACAAAGTAGGATCCACTATTCTGTGTAACTTTCAGCCAGTTGTATATAAATGTGTGGTATATTGAAGACAATTATTTGTGAAATTCTGCCTGTTATTTTCTTACATTTTCATTGAAGGTACCTTTCATAGGCATGTTGATTTTTTGTATAGAGAGGTTATAAAGTTCTCATATGAATCAATGGTTATTGTTAGTTTTTTTCTCTCTTTTTTCTTTTTATTGGAAAATTAATGTGTCATTTTTTTTAATCTCTCCTCCCCCCAAACCCCATTCTTTTCAGTGATTTCCATTCTCTATACTTTCAAGATGGTCACTTCTAGAATGAATTTTATTAGTATGTACTTTTGGTCCATTCATTCTAACCATCTTCCTCATTTTCATTCCTAGTGATTAGAATAACACTTTTGGGACTGAGATATTATGTTCCAAATATAGTAGTTACTTTATCAAATAGATTGTTATAAAGGAATTGACAAATTTGTTATATTCTCTATTTTCCTGCTAGTTTTGTGCCTCTTTGTTTGCCAGTTTTGAAAGCCTAGGAGAACATGATTCTCTTGAAACTCTTGCTTAGCTTTTTATAGGATTATTCCCTCCCTTCAGCCTTTAAAAAGACATCATCACCTCCCTAATAGTTTGCTAATTGATTTGTACTCATGCATACTGAAAAATAGAGAAAATACTCCATAACATTATGAAGTTAGTGGTTTCTCAGAAGTGATGATCAGTGAAGCATTTGATTTTATTTACTTATCTTATACCAGGGTTGCGGGACTGCGTGGTTAATACTGCCAAATTTCATTCTTGTCTCCCTCATCCAAACATTGCTTGAAAGGTATAACATTTTAATTTTTCAAAATAAGAATCACAAAATGTAGCAGATGACTAAATTTCTCAGTCAGTAAAGATTTTTTAAGTGCTTGCTGTGTGGCAGGCCTTGTTAGATTATAGGTAGGAGAGAGGAGAGAGAGGGAGGGAGAGAGAGAAGGAAAGAGGGAAAAAGAGAGAGTGGGAGAGAGATATTAAAAGGAGAAGGAAAAGAAGGAAGAGAGAAGAGGAGAGAAAAGAGAGGAAAAGAGAACAGAAGAGAAAGGCATACGACAATTCCTGGCATTTAGGGACTCACAATTTAATGGGAGAGACAAGAAGCAAATACATATGTGCAAATTACAGAATAAATAGGAAATATTTATTTGTTTGTTTGTTTGTTGTGGAGGCACTTGGGGCTAAGTGACTTGCCCAGGGTCACACAGCTAGGAAGCATTTAAGTGTCTGAGATCATATTTGAACTCAGGTCCTCCTGACTTCAGGGCTGGTGCTCTATCCACTGTGCCACCTAACTGCCCCAATAGTAAATAATTTAAAGATAGAAGGAGCTGGAGTTAAGAGGGGTTGGGAAGGACTTCCTATAGATAGGATTTTAGTTGGGATGTAAAGGAAACCAAGGAAATTAGGGGGCAGAGATGAGGAAGGAGAATATTCCAGGTGTGGAGGATAGAGAAAATGCCCAGAGCCAAGAGATGAAGTGTTTGGTTATGGAACAGCAAGGAGAATTATGTCACTGGATTACAGAATATGTGGTGGGGAGCAAGGTGTAAAAAGATTGGAAAGATGGGGGCCAGAAGTCTAGGTCATGAAGGGCTTTGAACATCAAAGAGAGAATTTTGTATTTTTTATCTTGGAGGCAACGAGGAGCCACTGAATTTTATTGAGTACAGTTAGATTTGTACTCTAGGAAAATCTTTTTGATGATTGGATGGTGCATGTTTGGAGGGGAAAGAAATGTGAAGCAGGAAGACCTATCAGCAAGCTGTTGTAGTAGTCTAGATATGAGGGCAGTGTCAGTGGAGAGAAAGGGATATATTTGAGAGATTTTTTCAAAGGGAAAATTGACAGGCCTTAGCAGCAGGTCACAAATGGGAGGACGTAGTGAGAGATAGTGAGGAGTTGAGGATGACAACTAGATAGCATGTCTAAAAGATAGGAGGTACCCCCCTCTGTAGTAATAGGGAAGTTGGGAAGGGCAGAGGGTGAATGATCAGTTTAAGTTTGTGGTAAGAACTTAAAAGATTTAAAAAAGAACTTGGGATAAAGTCAAGGGAATCATATAATCTTATGTTGGGAGATAATTTAGAGTGCATCTAATCCAACTCAAATGAATCAGTGTCCCATCAATATCATACTCTCAAACACTTAAAACAATGCTTTGTATATTGTGAATACTTAAGAAATGCTGCTTTTCAATTCATTCCTTTATTTCATTCAAAAGTAGCTATCTACTCATCACCTGAAAACCTATAGTGAAAGGGAAATCATTCTATGTACTAATATAGACCATTTCATTTTTTTTCTTTAATTTATTCCTTTATTCATTTAGTGGTTACTTGAAAACCTATAGTGAAAAGGAAATCACTATGTACTATGTTTTGCTGAGTGTGTTAGGCTCTAAAGGCAAAAATGGAACAGTAGTTGTCTTCAGAGACATTCTATGTGACAAGACACCATGTATATAGGTATGGATCTACCCAAAATGAATGGAAAGGCATTAGTAGATGGGGTGGGAAGTAGGAAAGGCTTCATGTAGTGATACTTGAGTTGGGTTTTGCAAGAAATGGGATTCTAAGAAGTGTAAGTCATGAGAGAGTGCACTCTAGGCAAGGGTTCAGCTAGTGCAACGGAATGGAGACAGGAAGAGTGTTGGGCTGGACCATCGGTAGTAAGAGGGAGAGTAATGTTTAACAAGGTTGGAAAGGCAGTTTGGGCCCAAGTTGTAAAGGACTATAAATAACAAATGAATTTAGATTTAAACCTAGTGACAGTGGGAGCCTCTGGAGTGTATTAAGTTAGGGGAATGACTCAGCTCGAGCTTTAGGAAAATCATTTTAGCAGCAGAATGAATTGGAGTAGGGGAAAGAGACTTGAGGTAGATCAATTTGGAGGCAGTAGTCTGGAGGGACTGACCTAATTAGGATTGGCCAAGGAAATAGAGAATGGAACAGATGTGAGTAGTTGTAGCTGTGTGGAGAGAGGAATCAGGAATAACAACCAGGTTATGATTCTGTGTGACTGGTATGATAATGGTGCCCTCCATAGAAATAGAAAAATAAGGGTAGACAATTGGATTTTGAAAGAAAGAGAATGAGTTTTCTGTTTTAGATCTGTTGAGTTTGAGATTCCTGGGACATCCATTTTGAAATATACAATTAGTAGTAGTGTATGACTGGAATTCAGGAGAGAGACTAAGACCAAAAAAAAAAATCATGGGTTTCATTTCTCTAAAATCAGAAGATTCTTTTTTTCCCCTCTGATTTGCCAGCAATATTTTACCTGTTTTCTTTCATGAGTCATACCTTTTGGCCAGTACACAATTCTCAAACATTTAGTCAATAAATATTTATTAGGTGATCACTGTACCAAGTGATTGCCCTACAAAGAAAGGTACGACAGCCTCTGCTCTCAAGCAGCTCACAGTGTAATAGGGGAGATAACATGCAAAGAACTCCACAAACAGGCTAGATAGAATATAAATCAAAAATAATAATCAGAAAGAAGGCAGTTAAATTCAGGGAATCCAGGGAGAACTTCGAGTAGAACTGGGTGCTTTAAATAGGATACAATTTTATTTACAAATGTAAAAATCATGATTAAGTCCAGGCAGCCTAGTAGGGATTTGATTCATAGGCTTTAGCTTGTAGACTCTGCTATAGAAGATGGGTTATTACCTGGGGCTTCAAGAAGACCAGTGTTTAGGAGGTAGAGATAAAAAAGGAAATTCCATGCATTGGAAAAACCACTGAAAATGCTGGGAGACAGGAGATAGAATGCTCAGACCTGAAGCATATTGAGAAGCTAAATGAAGGATTTATTGGAATGAGAAAAGAATTATGGCAAGGAGACCGACAAGCTCTGGCTTTGGCCCAGGTATGCACAGTTTGATAAGGGCCTGCATTAAGGTAGTAGTAATGTCAATGGAGTAGACTTTAGTTGTACAGAAAAGTTCTTTTTTGAAGCTGCTGTTTACCATCCCTCCTAACCCTGTTCTAAGTATTTAATCCATTTTGTAAATTATAGACCTAGGCTCTAATCTTAATAGTAATAATGAACATTTCACTTTAAACTACTGATTAAAAATTGTAGGCCATTTGGCCTTTTTGAAGGATTTTGCTAGGTGAGAAAGAGTGGGAAGAGAACGTTTTGATGTGTAGGAAAGAGTATTAAGTCACTTCTCTTAGGGTCCAATTGGTCTACTACATCCCTTTTTCACCTGTCTTCCAGGTTACAATTTTTCATCTGTTCTAAGGAAATATTCTTTAGTTTACCTTGCTGCTACACAAACACAACTTCAATTTCCCATTTAGAACTCTTTCCTATACAGTTAAAAAAAAAAAAAAACAGACAAACAAACAAAAAACCCTTTTCATTATGGGGAAGATCCAGAAAAGAGTTTTTCTATTTGTAAAGATCACAGATTCCTGAAACATTTGAATTTCACACTTTTATTTTCATTTTTTAAAATTTGTTTTTGTTTTATAATCTCTTAGGAATTGTTTTTATATTGTTTTACAGAAATAAGAAAATACTTTAAAGTTTTCTTTTTGTTGAGCATTGAAACTTGTTTCCTTTCCTTAGTTAAATGAAAAACATAAAACTAATAGCTTTTTCAAATATAGTCTTCCTCTTATCATATATACACTTAATCTGCCACCACCTCTACTTTGCAGTCTCCTTTTAAAAAGACTGCTTTTGATTAAGGATCACAACTTGGGTTGATTCCATCCAACTAGAATTGTTAGCAACACAGTCTTGTGCTTTGTTCTTTTCATGACTGCTGTGATCTGTGTGCTTTGGCAGGTTTACTTTTAACTTTGGACTGATAAGTTTGGGGAAAAGAGCATACATTCTAAATTGCTTTGGTAACTGTTTCGCTGCTGCAGTTCATTTTTAGATGTGCCTAAAAAAAGATTACTAATAAAAGACCTTATTTATTGATGTTTTAAATTTAGTTTTTCTTTTTAATAATTTAAGTTGTATAATTTATTATGAAGATTTTGCTCTATTGTCAAGTTAAACATTGAGTTAAAGTTTTTTGGGTTTAAACACTTTAGGAGACTTCTACTCTTTAACTTTTTTTCTTTTTTTTTAGTCTTTTTTACTTTTATTTTTTTATTAAAGATTTTTATTTTCAAAACATATGCATGGATAATGTTTCAATATTGACCCTTGCAAAACCGTGTGTTCCAAATTTTCCTCCCCTTTTCCCCTATCCTCTCCTCAAATGGCAAGTAATCTAATATATGTTAAACATGTTAACAAATATATGTTAAATCCAATAGGCGTATACATATTTATACAATTATTGTGCTGCAGAAGAAAAATCAGATCAAAAAGGAGAAAAATGAGAAAGAACACAAAATGCAGGCAAACAATAACAAAAAAAAAGTGAAAATGCTGTGTTGTGATCCATTCTCAGTTCCCACAGTTCTCTCTCTAGGTATAGATGGCTCCCTTCATCACAAGATCATTGGAACTGACTTCAATCATTGTTGAAAAGAGTCATGTCCATCAGAATTGATCTTTGAATAATCTTGTTGCCATATACAAATGATCTCCTAGTTCTGCTCATTTCACTTAGTCTCAGTTCATGTAAGCCTCTCCAAGCTTCTCTGAAATCATCCTGATGATCATTTCTCATATACCATAATTTATTCAGCCATTCTCCAGTTGATGGGCATCCACTCAATTTCATTTCTTGCCACTACAGCTGCCACAAACATTTTTGCACATGTGGGTCCCTTGTCTTCATTTATGATCTCTTTGGAAGATAAGCCCATTAGAAACACTGCTGGATCAAAAGGAATGCACAGTTTCATAGCGCTTTGGGCATAGTTCCAAATTGCTCACCAAAATGGTTGGTTAACTTATTATTGATCCATAGGACAGATAACTGTAGAAGGCTTTCTTGATACTTGTATTTTAATGTCTAGATCTTTTTTTTCCTATACTATTTAATATTTTATTTTTCCAGTTACATGTAAAACATTTTTCTTAACATTTTAAAACTTTGAATTCCAGATTCTACCCCTTCTTCACTCCTACCTACCTCTACATTGAAAAGGCATATGTGAAATTATGCAAAATATTTCCCTAAAAGTGGGAGTAATCTGGGAAGAATAGATAGGATGCATTCTGTTTCATTGGATAAAATTAGAAAATTTTAATCCTCTGTGCATGGAGAAACAGCATAATCACTGGATCATATGTTTTATTTTAAAATGTTAAACAGTCTTAGAACAGTAATGGCCTTGGTGAATATATTTATCCTTGTATATTGTGGTTACCTTTCTTCAAATTATTATTCTACATTTTTCTTAAAATTATGTTAATTATTAATTTATACAAAACAGCTTTATCTTTTTAATGAAAAAATCCTTAGATGTTAATAAAGTGTTCTGTGATAAGTTAAAATCTTTTCATGAAACATTATTTACCTACTGCAAATTATTTGGCTTTTAAACACAATTCCAGACTTCTAAAAGACTGAAGCTATTTAGTTTCCAATGGTTGAAAAAGTAGGCTAAGTACAAGGTTGTAAAGGCCAATTGTTAAAGAATGAAGCTAATGAGGGTTAAAAATCTTAGCAGAAGTCAGCACAAAAGGATGGTCTAGCAGAAGTTGCTAGGTTACTAACCCAGAAGAATTTCCCATCTCTGGGAGCAACAAACTCATTTGACTAGTTTGTACATTATAGTTTCTTTTGGGTAACTAATATTCTGTCATTCTTCTTGCTTTAATGACAGGAAGTGGAAGTTTGTTGTAACCTTATGTCCTTTCACAGATTGAAACCTGGAAGGGTGCCCAATTACATTACCTGTTGTAAGGCTGGCTATTTTTTGGTTTCAGTCACATGACCCAAAAGATAAGGAATGTCAGGAATTTTCAACACATTTACAATGGAATCCAAAACAATAAGCCTTTCATACTAGTCTAAAAGCATAACCTTAATTTGTTATTTTAACTTTTCAGAGGAACAGGGAAAGTATAAAGTATAGTAGCCCAGCCTGTGTGGAAACTTTGTATCTGGGTAGAGAAGGTGGTATATTTTAAAATAATAGGTCATTCAAGGATGTTTAAAAAATACATTTGTTTTTGCTTTGCTTCTGTGCTCTTTTAACAATTTTTGCTCAGGAATTTATTGTTCAAGTATTAATGTTCATTAATTTTTTGCATGCTTTTATTCTGATCCTTAATTCTTCCATGGTTTTCTGCTGTCTAACATTGCCAGGTCTATTCTATGGGACTAGAAGGTGGGAAGTAATACTACAGAGTTTGTAGTAATGCAAAATCCTCATTGGATTTTGAGGGGATGGGATAATACAGTATTTAAGAGATCATCTGGTTCATGATCCTTGTTTTACAAGAGGAAATTGATAAAGGTAAAATGACTTGACAGTACCACCCTGGTATTATTCATTTTTTGCTGACTCCCAATCCAGTATTCTTTGAATTACATTATACTAATTTTACTGTCTTATTTGTTAATACCAGTCTTCTATCTCAGCATGCTTTTGCACTACCTGCCTCCTTATTTATGGAATGAATGTTCTTCCTCTTCACTTTTACCTCTTAGTTTCCTTGACTTCCTTCAACACTCAGTTCAAATCTGACCTGCACTTTCCTTTATTCTGTGTCTTGAATATACAGAGTTATTTGCACATTTGCTGTTTAATCATTGCAGTTGAGTCTGACTCTGGAATTTTCTTTGGAAAGATACTGGGACAGTTTGCCATTTCTTTCCCCAACTCATTTTACAGATGAGGAACTGAGGCAAACAGGGTTAAGTGTAGTAAATATCTGAGTTGGATTTGAATTCAGGTCTTCCTGACTTCAGGCCTGGTACTCTATCCACTGCTCCACCACCCTCTGTTTGCATATTGTCTCCCCTTTGAGCTCTTTATGGGCAGAAACTATTTTTTAATCTTTATCTCCTCACTGCTTAGCTCTATGCTTGACACGTAATCAGTATTTAATAAATGCTTGCTGACTGAGAATTAAATGAGAGAATGGTTTGAAAAATGTAGAGTCCTATATAAAAAATAGATTGGATTTAGTTTTATTTAATGGGGGAAAGAATTTATGAAAGAATAAGATTGCATATTGGATTTGGGTCGATTACCTATGACAAATTTTTGAAAGAACTAAAGTTTAATGGAATAAGCAGATATAATAAATTGTGATCCATATCATTAAAGGAAACTCCTGAATTCATGATATTACACTTTCATTCAAGAATGTTGAATGTTACTATTGAGAAAGAAAGAAAAGTATATAATTAATGAAAGGTCCAATGAATTTTAACTACCAAGACTGTTTTACTGTATTCTATTTAATTGTGTTTTGTTTGTTTTTTTAGGTCACATTTAGGATTTCATTATGTAGACTCTCAGGGCTAAACCTTTTTCTATAGATAATTTTGTAATGAGGAATAGGGATTAAGAAAGGTGTGCTTTATATACAGATTTAAAATCCTGTGTCTTTGGAAATTATATTTGTATATAAAACTTTATTAGTAGGCTTAATAGTTATTGGGATCAATTCTTCATTCTTTGATGGATCTATGAACTCATCTATGTCTTATCATCCTTTGTGAATCTTGTTCATGTCTTTCTATAAATATTATTTATGATGTTCATTCTACTCTATTTTATTTTGTGTGAGTACTAATGGGAACACATGGACTGTCTATCTGTTATTTCTCATCACTAATAACCAAATATTGAGTATTAATATGTTAACTAATATATATAAATATATAACTTAATGTGATATTAAATACAATTATATTAAATATAATTTGATATTATATAAATATAATGTGATATTAAATATAATATGATACTAATATATAATGTAATATATACAAGATGTTAGGTTGTGTAGAGGATACACAGTAAACATTCTCCATGTGTACTAGGGCCAAGGAGTTAGTGATCTAGACAAAGAAGCAAGATATAATCCCCCCTAAAAAAGAACTAAACAATATGAGATAGAATATTCATAATTGGAAAATGAGTAGCAGACTGTTATATGTGATAGTTATTGCAAGCTAGGAAAGATCAGGATGGACTGGTATGGTCAGGGAGTCTTTAATGGAAAAGAGGAAGTTAAACTTGAATAGATAGGACTTGGGGAAGGAAGAAGAACCAATCTCCTAAGGATGGAATAGGAAGGTTTGGGTGAGTGTAGATTGTCAAGATTCTGTAATACTAAATCATCTTGGCTTGCATGGAGTGTTTGTGTTGTGGGGATAGTAGGAAGTGAAGTTGAAAAGGTTGTTTTGGGTGAAATTGTGAAAAGTCTTAGTTTTTTGACTAAAGGAAAGTGGGGAACTAGTGAAGGTTTCCAAATAGGAGGTGACATAATAAAGACTGTTTTAAGACTAATTTGGCCAAACTAACAAAAACCATATGATTATCTCAATAGATGCAGAAAAAGCATTTGATAAAATCCAACACCTTTTCCGATTAAAAACACTAGAGAGTATAGGAATAAATGGGCTTTTCCTTAAAATGATCAGTAGCATCTATTTAAAACCATCAGCAAGCATCATATGTAATGGAGACAAACTAAAACCATTCCCAATAAGATCAGGAGTGAAACAAGGCTACCCACTGTCACCATTACTATTTAATATTGTATTAGAAATGTTAGCTTTAGCAATAAGAGAAGAAAAAGAGATAAAAGGAATCAGAGTAGGTAATGAAGAAATCAAATTATCACTCTTTGCAGATGACATGATGGTATACTTAGAGAACCCTAGAGACTCAACTAAAAAACTACTAGAAACAATTCACAACTTTAGCAAAGTTGCAGGATTCAAAATTAATCCACATAAGTCATCAGCATTTTTATATATTACCAACAAAGTTCAGCAGCAAGAGATACAAAAAGAAATTCCATTCCAAATAACAGATGATAGGATAAAATATTTGGGAATCTATCTGCCAAGGAAAAGTCAGAAACTATACGAACTAAACTACAAAACACTTTGCACACAAATAAAACCAGACCTAATCAATTGGAAAAACATTAAGTGCTCATGGGTAGGCAGAGCGAACATAATAAAAATGACAATACTACTCAAACTAATCTACTTATTTAGTGCCATACCAATCAAACTCCCAAGAAATTATTTTACAGATCTAGAAAAAATAGTAGCAAAGTTCATTTGGAAGAACAAAAGGTCAAGGATTTCAAGGGGATTAATTTAAAAAAAGGCAGATGAAGGTGGCCTTGCTGTACCAGATCTAAAACTATATTATAAAGCAGCAGTCATCAAAACCGTTTGGTACTGGCTAAGGAATAGAGCAGTCTATCAGTGGTACAGGATAGGTTATCAGGACAATCTAGGCAATAACCTTAACAATTTAGTGTTTGATAAACCCAAAGACCCCAGCTTTTGGGATAAGTACTCACTATTTGGCAAAAACGGCTGGGAAAATTGGAAACTAGTGTGGAAGAAATTAGGGCTTGACCCATACCTAACACCACATACCAAGATAAGATCTAAATGGGTTCATGATCTAGATATGAAGAGTCATTTTGTAAACAAGTTAGAGGAACGTAATATAGTTTATCTCTCAGACCTGTGGAGATGGAATAAATTTATGTCCAAAGAAGATCTGGAACTCCTAATTGAACACCAGATGGATAATTTTGATTATATTAAGTTAAAAAGTTTCTGTACAAATAAAACTAATGCAGACAAGATTAGGAGGGAAGCATCAAATTGGGAAATCATCTTTACATTTAATGGTTCTGATAAAGGCCTCATTTCTAAAATATATAGAGAATTGTCTCATATATATAAGAATTCAAGCCACTCTTCAATAGATAAGTGGTCAAGGGATATGAACACACAATTCTCAGATGATGACATCTCTAGTCATATGAAAAGTTGCTCCAGATCACTATTGATCAGAGAAATGCAAATTAAGACAACTCTGAGGGACCACTACACACCTGTCAGATTGGCTAAAATGACAGGAAAAGATAACGATGAATGTTGGAGGGGATGTGGGAAAACTGGGACACTAATACATTGTTGGTGGAACTGTGAACGGATCCAACCATTCTGGAGAGCAATTTGGAGCTATGCTCAAAAAGCTATCAAACTGTGCATACCCTTTGACCCAGCAGTGTTTCTACTGGGCCTATATCCCAAAGAGATCTTAGAAGAGGGAAAGGGCCCCACATGTGCAAGAATGTTTGTGGCAGCCCTTTTTGTAATGGCTAGAAACTGGAAACTGAAGGGATGCCCATCAATTGGAGAGTGGCTGAATAAATTATGGTATATGAATGTTATGGAATATTATTGCTTTGTAAGAAACGACCAGCAGGACGATTTCAGAGAGGCCTGGAGAGACTTACATGAACTGATGCTGAGTGAAACGAGCAGATCCAGGAGATCATCATACACAGCAACAACAGTATTACATGATGATCAATTCTGATGGACATGGCTCTCTGCAACAAAGAATTGTCTCAAACCAGCTCCAATTGTTCACTGAAGAAAACCATATACACCCAGAGAGAGGGTTATGAAACATGGACCACAACGTAACATTTTCATGATCTCTACTGATATTTGCTTGCATTGTGTTGCCTTTCTCTGATTTTCTTTTTTTTCTTGTAGATAGGATTTTTCTTGCTTAACTTGTCAAATATTTCAACATTATTAACATGTCATGAACTTCCTGCCATTCATTGGAGGGGACTGGGGGTAAAATTTGTAATGGAAAGCTTTGTAAAGATCAATGCTGGGGAACTACCCATACATATGTTATACAAATAAAAAGCTTTAATAAAAAAAAAAAGACTAATTTGGCTACTTTTAGGGGACGTGAAAGACCCAAGGATAGGAAATGAGAGAGAATTGTGATTCAAATGTAAAATAAGTGCCCCAACTAGGATGGTGGCCATGCAAATGACCAAAGGAATGAATGTGAGAGACATTTTTGAGGAACTGATAAAACTAGATGGCTGATAAGGAGGAAGCAAGGGGATGATTAAGACAACTTTCATATCTGAGTTATTTGAAATAATTATGTCTTTAGTAAGAATAGGAGAAAATGAGAAAGGACCAGTTTCAGGAGTAAAATGATTTCAATTTTAGAACTATTTAGGTTAAAGTGATAGTGAGATGTATAACTGAAAATACTTGGTAGAGATTTGTTGTAGACACAGGTCTGTAATTTAGGGAGCAAAATAAGGTTGGCTATTTAAACTTCAGAGTCATTCACAGAGCTAATGCTTTAAAATCACAGAAATGAAGTCTGCTCAAAAGGCTTTAGGAACATTTCCATTTATAGGTAAATAAATGCCGCAACAACAAGACTATATGATGATCAGTTCTGATAGACATAGCTCTCTTCAACAATGAAATGCTTCAAACCAGTTCCAGTTGGTCAGTGAAGAAGGCCATATACACCCAGAGAGAGAGGGATATGAAATGTGAACCACAACATAACATTTTCATGTTCTCTATTGATGTTTGCTTGCATTGTATTTCCTTTCTCAGATTTTTTTCTTGTAGATACGATTTTTCTTACACAGCAAGATAAGTGTGGAAATATGCGTACATATGTTCAATTTGTCAAGTATTTTAACATAATTAACATGTAGTGGACTTCTTGCCATCTAGGGGAGGGGTGGGAACTAAGGGGGAAAAATTGGTAAGAGAAACCTTTGTAAGGGTCATTGTTGAAGAATTACCCATACATATGTTTTGCAATTAAAAAGCTTTAATAAAAAAGAAAGAAAGAAAGAAAGAAAGAAAGAAAG
>JAJPUD010001811.1:219414-292170 GCA_023553655.1 Myrmecobius fasciatus
GAGAGAGAGAGAGAGAGAGAGAGAGAGAGAGAGAGAGAGAGAGAGAGAGTGTGTGTGTGTGTGTAAAAGTAAAGGCAATATGTATACAAAATATTTTGAAAGGAGGTAGCTCTAACAACTAGTAAGATTGGAAAAGCCTGGTTAAGAAGCTAGCCCCGGAGCTAATCTTAGAATGGAACTACCTATTGCCAGTAGTAGAGTTGAATAGGAAGAACATTCTTGTCATAGAGAACCCTTTTTGCAAAGGTGCAGAACTGAGAAGTGAAAGTTTATATGAGTAAAAGCAAGCAGGTCAGTTTGACTGGAACCAAACATATTAAAGGGAAATGCTGTGAGTATAGACATAGTCTAGTCTATACTAGAAAGACAGCTCTTCATAAATTGCCTAGAAAAGAATAGTTTCTGTTTGATTCTAAAGATAGTAAGGGAACCATTAAAGCATTTGTAGGAGATGAGATTGGGCATGGGGAAGGAATGATGTGCCGTTACCTCGTTTTTAAGAATATCAGTTTGGGAACTAGAGGGTAGATTAAAGGGTGGAAGAGGCTGGAGGTAGCAATAAAGATGAAAGATGATGAGGGCTTGATCTAGAATAGTTTGTGATATGACTAAATAAAAAAGAATAAATATGTTTGGAAGTAAACCAAATAAAATTTGGTGATGAGAGGTGAAGGAGAAGAGTCAAGGATGATTGCAAGGCTGGGGACCTAGATGATTGAAAGAATAGTGATGCCTTTGATAGAAATAAATAAATTGGTGTGAAGGGGAGGTTTTGAAAAAAGGATAAAGAATTCTTATTATGAATATCTTGAGTTGGTGGTGAAGAATTGGAACCCAAAAGAGGATAAGTAGATTTGGGAGTAAATTATATAGAGATAATAAATGAATACATGAGATTTTATAAAATCATAGAGAAAGTAAAGAGAAGGTAAGGCCCAGAACAGAGCCCTGGAGAATACCCACATAAAGAACTTGTAGGGGCAGCTAGGGGATACAGTGGATATAGCATCAGCCCTGAAGTCAGCAGTTCAAATCTGGCCTCAGACACTTAACATTTCTAGTTGTGTGACCCTCGGGCAAGTCACTTAACCCTAATCACCTCAGAGAGAGAGAGAGAGAGAGAGAGAGAGAGAGAGAGAGAGAGAGAGAGAGAGAGAGAGAGAGAGAATTTGTAATATGGGTGATAATTCAGCCCAGACACTGAGAGGGAACAGCTAGATACATAGAAAGAAACAGGAGAAAGTAATGTCAGGAAAACACAGTATCCAGGAGGAGGCTGTGAGTTCAATATCATCAAAAGCTATCAAAAGCTACAGAAAAGTCAAGAAAGATGGGGACTGGGATCCATTGGATCTAGCAGTTGAAATGTCCTTCATTACTTTGGATAGAGCAGTTTTACTTGAATAGAATAATCAGAAATCAGAAGACAAAGGTAGAGAAGTTAATAGGGTGTGAAGAATTGGAGCCAATAAATAAAGCTTTTTTTTTTTTTTTTTTAAATGAGTTTTGTTGTGAAAAGGAGAAAAGTTATAGAATGGTAACTTAAGTGGCTGGCACTATCAAGTGAATATTTTTAAGAGTGGGGGCAGATGTAAGCATCTTTGTTATAAGTAGGGAAGAAGCCAATAGGGAAATAAGAAATAAGAAAAATTTAGGGAGAGGGGGTTATTAAAGAGACAAGCTATGAAGGAGACAGACAGAAAGAGATAGGATCAAGAGTAAAAGTAGAGTGTTTGTCTTCCTCTAACACTAGGATAAAGAATTGAATGAATGAAAAGTCCTTTCTATGTATGAGGTACCATGCTAATGCAAGGAATACAAATATAAACATGAGACTAAGTCCTTTCCTTATGGAGTTTATATTCTAATGTTATGGAAGAAAACACAGGGGAGTAGAGGCAAAGAAGGAAATTATGGTATGGGAAATCATAGAGCTGGCCAATTGATCTCTAGAGCAATTGATTAACTCAACCTTTCTGGAGCAATGGCAGCATTGCAATTATTAATTACTGTTTTCAAAGCAAAAAGTAAGAAAAAAAAAAGTTGTCGAGAGAGGGGTGAGCTCAAGTAAGCTGATGACAAGATAGTTCAAATGAATGTCTGGATGAGTTGTGAAGGCTGGTTTAGTCTGGGACCAGCTAGGTAGATAAATGCCAGTCAAAAATGCTTGGCTTTAGGATGAGAGTTCCAAAGGTGAATAGTTTAATTCATCAGTGAATTGGGGGCATGGTTACTGGAAGTCCAAATCTAGAAAGTGTTGTCTAAGCCAAATGGTGAAAAGTTAATGACAGAAGATGACAGGAGGGTTGAATGAGATGTGAAGCATACTTTTTTTCTAAAGCCATTTGGATATTGTGGGTTAGGTAAGTTTACATTCACTTTTTAATGCCATTCAGTCCCAAGGCTAGACAGTGGGGGATGTTGAGAACATTTGAATGATTGGGATTACTCTGTAGTAATCTCAAGGATCAGGAAAGCAGAAAGAGATGGAGTGAACTAGAATCTATATTGAGGAGATAGTTGCTTTTCTGTTTCTGTTTTCTGAGTGGGGAGAGGTGGACTAATAGGAGGTTATAAGCAGATATAAGAATTACAGAGTTTTGGATCATGGAAGAAATCAAGGGTTATTGCCATTGTGACTAACTTGGAAATATGATTTAAGTTACAGTATTTGAAGAGGCAGTTGAACTGCGAAGCTAGTGTGTTTGAGGTTTTATGGATGTAAATATTGAAATCTCTACATATAAAGGCAATGGTTTAGATATTTAAAAGAAAAAGTAATCCAGTTAAACTTTTTGAGAAAGAAATAATGACCTGAGTGCATAGATGATTCCCACCAGCATTTTAGTTGCCTTTCGTCTTGAGCAGGAGGGTATATGTGGTCTGGAAAGCCAGAGTGCAATAAATGGACACAGTAGTAGTAAAGTGGATGACAGTAATTTTTTGTAGGGGAAGGAAAGAAAATCTGGGAAAAGGGTATCTGCTAGAAATTTTTGTTACAATTGAAGAAGACAATTGAATGATTGTGTAGTAGTGACTCATAGTATCCATCCTCTGGATCTTGTGGGCTGTTTTATGGTACTTTGCTTAGAGCTGTATCTCTTTAGTTTGTTCTAAGATATTATAGAAGAAGGGGGACCCAAAGGATATTTATCTTTGAAAAGAAGAATAGAAATGAGGTGGATAATAGCTTTGTGTCATAGAGAAACCAAGGAAGATTTTTTATTAAAATTAGGATTTATGAAATCCAGCAAATGTGAAGTAGCCAATAGTGAGATTTAAAATGTCAAAGCATATTTGACAATTTTGTTGGCAAATTGAAATCTCCCCATTTCTCTATTCTTTGCAGTTTTACTACTTGAGAAGATAGAGCATGATGACATCTGCAATAAAACATTGAAGATTACAGATTTTGGTCTGGCTAGGGAATGGCATAGAACAACCAAAATGAGTGCAGCTGGTACATATGCATGGATGGCACCTGAAGTTATCAAGTCATCCTTATTTTCTAAAGGAAGTGATATCTGGAGGTAAGTGCCCATATACATTTTTGGCTTTTACAAACAACTCTGATGAAGTTAGTTACCGTGCTTTAAGATATTAATATTTCTAATAGCTTTAAACAAACATACAAAAAAATTCTTTTTCAGGAATACTTTCTGTTTATGGTGTCTCCTTGTAAACTTTTAATCCAGTTTAAAAATAGATCAGGATAAATAATTTGAGGTTTTTATTTTCAGAAAATCTCTACTTGTTGACTCAATCTTATTGTTTAATGCTTGTGGGGATACATTATGACTAGTCACAAGGAAGATTAATCTGGCAATTGCATAAAAATAAAGGCAACATAATATATCAAATAGAGGCCTTGTCTTGGAGTAAAATATCTAAATCTCATTTTGTAAATTTACTAGCTATGCAATGAGCCAGTCACTTAATTTCTTAGAGCCTCAGTTTCCTTACATATACAATGAATATGTACTACTTAAATTGCAGGGTTAATAAAGTGCTTTGCAACATTAAAATGCAATATAAATGTTAGGTACTTATTATTGGAGGAGGGAGAGTGGAAGTGGAAAGACTACTGAAGTAGTCTAGAGAGTTTATAACAAACTCTAGGGAATTTATACTAAAAAATTATACTAAGTTATACTAAGAATAACCATAATAGTAAAGAAGGAGAAGGGAATACAAGAGATTCTTTATATCATGAGTTGTTTGGTAGATTTAAAAACAGTCCTCTATTACCGGGAATTGGTAATAGATTAGATAAGAGGTTTGGGAGAAAAGAATCTGAAGCTTTGAATTTGAGAGGAAAAGAAATGGTATTTCAGATAGAAATAGTGAAGTTGGAAAGAGGAGTATGGTTTAGGAAGTAAGATCATGAGTTCAGTTTTGTACATTTGGAACTTGATTCTGCTGAGACATCTAGATACATGAATAGTAGTGTATAGTAGAGAGAATAGTAGCAAGTTAGAATTTATAAGAGATTATTCACTTCATAAAAAGGTTTTGCACATAATTCTTTTAAGTTACTGAAGAAAACAGTTCTTTAAGAAGTAGATTGAACCAAATGGAAAAGGACATAATAAAGGTAACTGAAGAAAATAACTCCTTAAAACTTAGATTTGGATAAGTTAAATGATTTCATGAAATACCAAAAACAAAATCAAAAGAATGAAAAAAAAATCTAAAATATCTCACTGGAAAAACAACTGACCTGGCAAAAAGATGCAGGAGAAATAATTTAAGAATAATTAGACTACTTGAAAGGCATGATCAAAACAAAAGAACTGATCATCATACTTTAATAAATTATCAAGAAAAAAAGGGCTCTGTTATTCTACAACCACAAGGTTAAATTTGAGAAATGAGGTCTTCATAATAGATACTAATATGGAGAGCTGAATTTGGAATATGGAGAACTAAATTTATAAATATACCAGTCTTTCTACAATTGATAAATGTTCAAAGGATATGTATGTTTTCAGATGAAGAAATCAAAGCTATCTATAGGCATATGAAAAAGTGTTCTAAATCACTTTTAATTAGAGAAATGCAAATTAAAACAACTTTCAGGTACCACTTCATACCTATCAGATTGGCTAATGTGACAAAAAAGGGAAAATGATAATGGAGATATGGGAAAATTGGGACACTAAAGACTTGCTGATGGAATTGTGGACTGATTGAACCATTCTGGGAAGCAATTAGAAACTATGCCCAAAGGACAGCCAAACTATGTATAATCTTTGAGACAACAACACAATTTCTAAATAGGTATCCCAAAGAGATCATCAAATGACTACATTTGCAAAAATATTTATAATAACTCTTTTCATAATGACAAAGTATTAGAAACTGAAGGGATGACCATCAATTGGGAAATGACTAAACAAGCTGTGGTATATGAATGTAATGAAATACTATTGTGCAGGAAGAAATGAACAGGCAGATTTCAGAAAAACCAGGAAAGACTTGTAGTAACTGATGCAAAGTGAAATGAGCAGAACTCTGAAAATATTGTACACAGTTTCAGCAACATTGTGTGATAATCAACTGTGAATGACTTAGCAACACAATGATCTAAGACAAGTACAAAAGACTTGGGAAGGAAAAATATTATCCATATGCAGATAAAGAACTGAGGAGCTCTGAATGAAGATCAAAATATATTTTTTTCACTTATTTTATTTTTTTCATTTTTTTTCTTTTGTTATGTTTCTTCTTTCACAACTGTGACTAATATGGAAATATGATTTAAGTGATAGCACATATATAATAACCTATATCAAATTCCCTCCTATTTTAGAAAGAAGAGAGGGGAGGAAGAAAAAAAAATTGGAACTTAAAATTTTGTAAAAATGAATAATAACAATTTTCTTGACAAGTAATTAGGAAAAAATAAAATACTATTTTAAAAAATTTTGATTTTCAAATACGAGACCCAAGAGAAGGATAAAAAGGTAAAAAGGCAAGAGAAAAGATAAGGAATTTAATATGGCTAAAATGTTTGCATCACTACATGGGAAGATGATCCTTGTAATTCTTAAGAACTCTGTCAGTATTTGCAGTTAGGAGTATCTATAGACAGAAGGTTTAGCTATAAGGTAGAAATATCTGCAGACAGAAGGTGTAGATATAAAATAACTTTGGAATAATATTCTTCCTTTAAAAAAATAACTAAGGGACAAAAAGGGGGACTAAACTGGGAACAGAAGGAAAGTAGAGGGAGAATGGGGAAATTTATCTCACATGAATAGGTGTGAAAGAGTGATTAAAGGGGAAGGTGGGAGGTGGGACAGTGGTCCTTGTTTGAGTCTTACTTTTATCATGATTGCCTCAAAGTGTAAATAACATGCAATCAGTTAGGTATAGAACTCTATCTTACCTTTTAACTAAATAGAATGGGGAGGAGATTGAGATAAGTAAAGGTCACTGAGGGCCTGGCAGAAAAGAGAGCACATTGGAAGAAATGATGGTCAGAAGCAAAACACTGGTGAGTAGGGACAGGGTCAAAGGAGTAAAGGATATATAGGAGTAAAAATAGCGTGCAGGGAAATATACAGTTAATAATTATAACTGTGAATATCAATGGGATGAATTATAAAACAAAAACAGATAGAAGAGTAAATTAAAAACAGTCCTCTTGTTTATAAAAAACACAGTTGAGGCAGAAGGACACTCAAAGTAAAGGTAAGGGTCTAGAACAGAAACTTAGGCTTCAGCTGAGGTTAAAAAAAAAACAGAGGACAGGGGTAGCAATCATAATTTCAGACAAAGCGAAAACAAAAATAGATCTAATTAGAAGAGATAAGGAAGTTGGAAACTACATCTTGCTAAAATATACAGTAGGTAATGAAGTAAGATCAATATTAAACATAGATACACCAAGAAATTTAAAATAAAATTATTTATTGATTGATTGATTTTCCTGAGGCATTTGGGATTAAGTGTTTTACCCAAGATCACACAGCTAGGAAGTATCAAGTATCCAAGGCCATCATATTATTTTTTAATAATAACTTTTTTTTCCAAATACATACAAAGATAGTTTTCAACATTAATCTTTGCAGAACCTGTGTTCCAGATTTTTCTTCCTCTCTTCCCTTTTTCCCCTCCCCTAGACAGCAAGCAATCCATTATAGGTTAAACATGTACAGTTCTTCTAACTGTATTTCCATATTCCTCATGCTATGCAAGAAAAATCAGATCAAAAGGGTGAAAAATAGGAGAAAGAAAAAACAAACAACAAAAGGTGATATGCATTGATCCACATTCAATCTTCATAGTTCTCTTCTTGGATGCAGATGACTCTTTCAATCATAATTCTATTGGAATTGCCTTAAATCACCATTGCCTGAAAAGAGCCAAGTCTCCCACAGTTGATCACATAATCTTGTTGTTATGCAGTGTTTTCTTGGTTCTACTCACTTAACTTAGCATCAGTTCAAGTAAATCTTTCCAGGCTTTTCTAAATCAGTCTGATTGTCATTTATAGAACAATAATATCCATTACATTTATATACCATAACTTGCCAACTACTCCTTAACTAATGGGCATCCACTCAGTTTCCAGTTCCTTGCCACTACAAAAGGGCTAGCATTCAAATCTTTTAAAAAGTTACATAAGTTACAGTAGAAAAGAGTAAAACCGTATTAGTTGGGGACCTCAACTTTCCCCTCTTAGATCTAGATAACTCTAACCATAAAATAAACAAACAAACAAAAAAGAGGTGAATGGGATTTTAAAAAACTTAGATATGATAGACCTCTGGAGAAAAGTTTCTTAGTAATACATGGTAGCTACACAAAAATTGATGATGTATTAGGACAGAAACACTTCATAATCAAATGTAGAAAGGTAGAAAGATTAAATGTGTCCTTTTCTAATTGTAGTGCAATAAAAATTACAGTCCACACAGGGCAGTTGAAAAATTGGTTAATTAATTGGGAATTAAAAATTTATTCTAAGGAAGAGTAAGTTAAACAACAAATCATATAAACAATGAATAATTTCATAAAGAAAAATAGCAACAGTGAGACAACATACAAAAATTTATGGAATACAGTCAAAGCAGTACTTAGGGGAAAATTTATCTCTCTAAAATCTTACAGCCGTAGAATAGAAAAAGAGCAGATCAATGAATTGGACATGTCAGCTAAAAAAACTAGAAAAAAAAAAACCAATAAAAATCTCCAGTTAAATACGAAATTGGAAATCCTGAAAACTACAGATGCCATTAATAAAACTGAGAGTAAGAAAATTATTAAGCTAATAAATAAAAGTAGTTGCTAGTTTTGCGGGGGGGGGAGGGGAGAGAGAAAGCTTGGTTAATTTGATTAAAAAAGAAAGAAGAAAACTCAATTACCAGTATCAAAAAATGAAAAGGGAGAATTTACCACCAATGAAGATGAAATTAATACAATTATTAGGAGCTATTTTGCCCAATTACATGCCAACAAATCTGATAATCTTAAGTGAAATTGATGAATATTTATAAAAATATATATTGTCCAAATTAACAGAAGAAACAGAATACTTAAACAATTTTTAGAAAAAGAAATTGAATAAACCATCCTAAGAAATATTTAAGAAAATATCCCAATAGCCAAATGAGTTTCAATGTGAATTCTACCAAACACTTAAAGAACAATTAATTCCAATACTATATAAATTACTTGGAAAAATAGGCAAAGAAGAATTCCTACCAAATTCATTTTACAACGTAAAATATGCTGCCTTTACCCCAACTAGGAAGAGCTACTCAGATAAAGAAAACTATAGTTCAATTTTCACAGTGAACATTAATGCAAAAAACAATGTCATATAAAATAACAGAAGGAGTAATCTATCTAAAGGATCATACATTATGACCAAATGGAATTTATACCAGGAATAGAGGCTGATTCAACTTTAGGAAAACTATCTGCATAGTAAGCCATACTAATAAAAAAACCAGCAAAAATCATTTAAGTAAAAAGATGCAGAAAAAGCTTGTGACACAATACAACACACATTCTTATTAAAAAAATACTAGAGAACATAGGAATGAAGGGAAGGTTTTTAAAATCATAAGCAGTGACTATCAGAAATCATCAGCAAGCATTACCTGTATTGGAGATAAGCTAAAAGCCTTCCCTGCAAGATTGGTGTGAAGCAAGGATGCCCATTATCACCACTATTAATCAATTTAGTACTCTTACTCTTTGCAAATGAGATAATGGTATGCTTAGAGAATCCCAGACAATCAACTGAAAATTAGCTGAAATAAATAAAACTTTAGCAAAGTTGTGGAATATAAAATAAATCCTCAGGATTTCTCCATACAGCCCTCAAGGCCCAGCAGCAAGAGATAGACCTACGAGGAGTCTACCTGCCAACACAAATCTAGGAACCATGTGAACACATTTATAAAACATTTATCACACAAATAAAGTCTGATCTAAATAATTGGAAAAATATCAACTGCTTATAGATTGGCTGAGCCAATATAGTAAAAATTCTACCTAAATTAATTTGCTTATTCAATTCCATATCAATCAAATTCCCCAAAATTTATTTTATAGATCTAAGAAAAATTAGAACAAAATTTATCTGGAAGAACAAAAGATAAGAATATCACGGGAATTAATGGAAAAATTGCTAAGGAAGGTGACTACCATCTCTTTAACTATATTATAAAGTGACAGCCATCAAAACTATTTGGTTCTGGTGGAGAAATAGAGTAGTGGATCAGTGGAATAGATTAGGTACACGAGATACAGTCATATATGACTGTAGTAATCTACTGTTTGATAAACCCAACGACTCTAGTTTCTAGGATAAGAACTCACTATTTGACAAAAACTGCTGGGAAAACTAGAAAATACTATGGCAGAAATTAGATGTAGACCAACATATACCAGATACCAGAACATGATAGAGACATAAAGGATGATCATCAGTAAATAAAAACAAAGAATAATTTATCTGTCAGGTCTGTGGAAAAGGGTAGAATTTTTGACCAAAGAAGAGAGAGAAAACATTATTAGATGTAAAATGGATAATTTTGATTATATGTAAAATTAAAAAGATTTTGCACAAGCAAAAGCTCCCAAGATTAGAATGAAAGCAGAAAGATGGAAGCAAGTGTCTCTGAACAATACAGAGAACTGAGTCAAATTTATAAGAATTCAAGTCATTCCTCAATTGATAGATGGCCAAAGGATATGAACATCTCATTTTTAGATGAAAATGCATCTAACAAACATCTCCACATTAATAATCACTAAGAATAGAATCCCTAATAGGATCAAGATTATTTCTGTGGTTTTCTAGTTTTTGTAATCTCAATTTATTAAATGACTTAGAAGAAATGTTATTTTATCTAAGCATCAGGTGTTACTTCAAAGTTAGTAAAATATTTAATTAAAATCTTATAACACACTTTTGAGTTAGAAAAATCAAAGCACTATAGAATTGTTAAGTACTTACCTCTTAATCCTCACTGTCCTTCTGATGTGTGACTCAGCTACAAAGATTAATATATCCACCACTAACTGTATTTTATATATGAAATTCATTATTAACTACAAGTCACAAAACTTTAGTAGGATTGAGTTTACTTATCTCAATTTATTCTTCTGTCCCAATGGTTCCAAACAAGTTGCTTGTTTATTTTCAAATTTATGGTGAATTAAATAGATGGGTGCTATCAAAATATTTGTTCCTGATGTAAAAAAGTATTTATCTGATAATTTATTCCTTTGAATAAAACTGTAACAGATCCTGAAGCTACAAAGTATCCCAATATAAACCCTCTTTTGAGATCCCTGCTCTAAGTATAGTCCATTATACTACCGAACAACCTCATTTGCATTCTGTCTTTAATAATCCCCTTCAATATGAAAATTCTCATGTATATACATTCTCATATTAGGCTTTTATAACCACACAGTTAATTTAAAATTAAATAATGAATTATTTCTTTTTTCTTTAAAATTATGTCCTCAAAAATGAATTTGTACCAATTACAGTGAATTTGTGTCTCAGAATTATCTAGTTCTGTAAGATGAAGAAATGTCTGGAGGTACTCTGCAGGTATAAGTTGTTTAACAAATGAAACATTTCTTTTTTTAATATTTTTATTTTTCTCTATTATATGTAACGACAAATTTTAATTCCTTTTTTTAACTTTGAGTTCCAAATTTTCTCCTTTCCTCCCTCTTCTCAACCCTCCCTACTACAGTAAGCACTTTTATTTAGACTATATGCACAATCATGTAAGACATATTTACACATCAATCACATTATAAAAGAAGAAACAGACCATAAGGAAAAAAATCATGAAAAAAATAATGAAAATAACATGCTTCAATCTGCATTCAAACTCCATCAATTGTTTCTCTGGATGTGAATAACGAGATTACTATTTCAGGGGAAACATGATGAGCAGGAAAAGAACTTATCAAACTTATTTTGTTTTCTGAGACCAAGCAGAATAAATTTAATTCTCCCTTCTATGTAGCTTCTGATTTTAATTGATTTTTGTTATCAGTGGCTCTTTTTGGGTAAAACTACAGTAATGAGATTTCCATTTCCTTCTTCTTTTGGCTGCCCCTGAGAACTTCTATGTATGGGTTTTTGTGTTTATATCATCAGTAGTGATTTTTCTGGATTGGATTGCTAGATAGTTCTAATTCATCCTGAAATTCACTTCAGTTGAGCAAGATAAATGCTTATACCCCTACTGTGTGCAAGACATAGTTCTGGGTTCCTGGGATGCAAAGATAAGCATCAGACAATTTAGGGGAGCTTATATTGTAATGGTGGGATAATACCCCTTCAGGATCTCCCTGACCTCTTCAGTTAAGACCGCCACCCTAATTGTAATCAGTTAATTTGAAGTCCTCTCAGACTCTTCTTGCCTTTAATTTTATTTTCAGTCATTTACCAAGTTGTAGTGATGCTTCTTCCACATCTTTTGGATGTTTTCTCTTGTGGTCACTACTACAATTAAGAGCTCTATTTCCTTTTGCCTAGACTATTGCATTATCTTCCTAATTATTTTATCTGCCTCAAGTTTCTCCCCTTTCCCATTTACATAGCTTCCAAATTGGGGGTTAAGAATAGGAACTGGACCTGTGACTTCAATAGTATAGGGAGTTCCCAGTTGACAAAACTGCTTTTTGGATGAAGTTCAGCATCTTCTCTAAAACTTAAGTGTTAGAGAATTGCTGCCTAGAGTAGAGTGTGAAATGTCAACTCAGAACTCCTAAATATATCCTGAAACAGATTGAAATATAATTGGGAAATGTATAACAAAATAAATAAAAATACTTTACATTATAGAAAATCACACATTAGCTTTATCTAAATTAATATGCTGCCTCCAGAGATCCCTTTCTATTCTAATTTGATACTATGGGCCTGGAGAACTAAGAGGTTATGGGACTTACCCAGCATCACAAACCCAGGACTGGCTTTGTCAAAGGCTGGACTAGAGCCTTGTAATAAATAGATCACCATTAAAGTTGTTAAAAATTGTATTGATACTCTTCATGCTCAGATGTATCATATTCTTTAATTTAGGCTGCTCTTTGTCCCCAAATCTGACTTGAATAGGAAATATTAAGAGAGATGAAAACAAAATGCTAAATGTCAAATATTTTACTCATTGTAGTTGAAAAAAATGTTTTTATAATATACCACTACCATTTTGATTGGGGTTATATGTTCTTTGGTAGATTTATATTTTTTTAGTGTTTTATCTGTAGTTTTTTTTCCTTTTAAAGACATTTCATTTTAGCACTGTGGCTTACATTCATGCCAGTATAGGTATTTTAGCCTTTCTGAGGACAAATATAATTATTCTGTACATTATCACTTCTTTTTAAATTTTTACTTCAAAATTAATGCATTATGTTCAATATACAAGAGGTTTATAGAAATTGGAAGGAAAATTAAAGAATTGGCCAGGAAAGAGAAATGGAAAAAATTGGAAGAGTTATATAGACATTTTGAATTACGTATCCACATATAATAGCAAACTTGGAAACTTTGCTTGAGAACAATGCCATTGTAGGCTTTGTTAGGCTTTCATAGGCTTTCATATATAAAAATATTCTTTTAATATGATCATGCACGATTACACTTATACAGTGGTGGTTGCAAGTATGATCTTCTCTCTTCAGGTCCCCTATGCCACTGTACTCCTTGCCTTTCAGTTGAGAACCTCACTTCCTACTTTATCAAGAAAATTAAAAGCATCTATCATGAACTCTGACTTTGTCTCATTCCATATCGCTACATTACCTCCCATAAGCCTTTCTTTTATTTCAGTACCTAAAGAACTGACACCTTTCGTTGCTAAAGACAAATCCTCTGGGGGCAGCTAGATGGTACAGTGGTGCAGTGGATAGATCACCAGCTCTGAAGTCAGGAGGTCCTGAGTTCAAATCTGGTCTCAAATACTTAACATATCCTAGCTGTGTGACTCTGGGCAAGTCGCTTAACGCCCATTGCCTCAAAAAATAAAAATAAAAAAGACAAATCCTCTGCCCTTGATCCTGTCTCTTAACAATTTCTCTGGGGGCTTGCCCCCTTCAGTCATTTTGTCTTTCTGTGCATTTTATACATTGTTTTCTTCATTGCTATCTACAAACATAGCCAGATCTTCTTATACTTAAATACATCTTTACTACTATTCTCTCTCTACTCTTTCACAGTCAAACTTCTAGGGAAAAAAATCTATAGGAGTTGTCACTTTCTTATCTCCTACTTTCTTCTCTACTTCTGGCAATTTTATTCCTTACTCCACCACAGAATCTCAGGATTTTAAGGGAACTCTTTTTTCTTTTTTTTTCCTAATTAAAAAAAATTAATGGAATCTTATTTTTCCACTTATAAGTAAAGATGGTTTTAAACATTCATTTTTGTAAGATTTTGAGTTCCATTTTTTTTCTCCTTCCCTCCCTTCCTTCACTCCTCCCCAAGAGAGCAAGCAAACTGATACAGGTTATACATATACAATCAGTTTTTAGCATAGTTCCATGAGTCATGTTCAGAAAGAAAAATTGGAACAAAAGGGAAAAACTATAAGAAAACAGAAACAAAAAAAAGGTGAAAATAGTGTTTCAACCCACATTCTGTCTCCATAGTTCTTTCTCTGGATGCAGAAGGCATTTTTCATCCAGAGTCTATTGGAAATGTCTTGGTTGGCTTTATTGCTGAGAAGAGTTAAGTCAGTCATAGTTGATGATCACACAATCTTGCTGGGCACAATGGTTTTTCCTGGTTCTGCTGATTTCACTCAGGATCAGTTTACGTAAGTCTTTCCAGGTTTTTCTGAAATCAGGCTGTTCATCATTTCTTATAGAACAATAGCATTTCATTGTATTAATATGCTATAATTCCCCAACTATTGGGCATCCAATTAGTTTCCAGTTTCTTGTCACCACAAAAAGAACTGCTACAAATATTTTTGCACATGGGAACCTTTTCCTTCTTTTATGATCTCTTTGGGATATAGATCCAGTAATGGACCAACTGGATCAAAGGATGTGTCCAATTTTACAAATTGTTCTCCACAATGGTTGGATCAGTTCACAACTCTACCAGTGATTTATTAGTGCCCCTGCTTTCTCACTTTCCCTCCAGTATTTTTTCATTATCTTTTAAAGGGAACTCTTAAGAAGTCTAATCTGAAAGAGAATTTTGGCATTTCCAGCTTATCTTTTGCCCTAGCAAGATTTTCGTGTGTGATCAGTATTTTGGAATGTTTTCCTTTTATTGTCCTTTTTGTTACGAAAGAGGAGAAGGCAAAAGTGAATTAGGAAATGCCAAAAGGAAGAAAGAAGAGTGTCAAGCACTACAAAATATATAGGAGAAAACAAAAAAAAAAGAAATTCAGGGGCATAAAAACAATTTTGTTGCTATTCTGTTCAGTTTTTATTAAGATTTAGAAGTTATCACAGATATCTCTTTTAGTTGGTTGTTTTTATTGCAATGCTTGTGTTAGTGGATGATTAAATTCACAATAAAAATAAAGTTAAAAAAAAACTTTCTGTGATACGGAATTCACTTCCTCATAAGAAAACCCATTCTTCTTTTGTATCAAACCATTTGTTAGGACAGTTTTCCCACGTATCATTCCTAAATTTGCTTCTTTGTAGCTTCTGCTTATTTGTACTCATTGCTTCTGGTTTTGTCCATTGTAGCTAGACAGGACAAGTCTCCTTTCCTCAAGACAGCCTAAAATACTTGAAGACAGCTAGCATTACCCAAATTTCATTTTCTTTAGGATAAGGATCAGTAGTGTTGGTATGAGCTTGAGCCTCTTTACTATCTTGCTTGCTCTCCTTTAGACATTCTTTAGCTTACCATATCCTTCCTACAATATTGCACGCAGAGCTGAACACTCAGATGTGATCTCAGTAGAGCAGAGTCTAGAGTACAGGATTACCTTTTTGCAAATTGTGCTCCTCATAATCAAGTTTGGTTATGTCAGTATTCTTGACTACCAAACCACATTGTTGACTCATTAATCTTGTGGTACCCTGTAACCCCCTATTTTGTGCATGTGAAGGTGGTTTAAAAAATACAAGTATAAGTATACATTTATCCTTGTTAAATCCCTCCCTTTCATTAAGGTTTCACGTAGATGCTGCTTTCTACATGAAACCTTTTAGGTTCCCCTCAGTTGCTAGTTTCTTTTCTACAAAATTACTATCTGTTTTGTGTGTGTGTGTGTGTGTGTGTGTGTGTGTGTGTATGTGTTTTCTTTTCCTTAAATAATGAGCTCCTTGAGGGCATGGACTGTTCTTGATGAAATCATTCTGGCTCTTTGTGATCACTTCTTTCTTTATTGCCTTTTAAATAATATATTCCAGAATTTTGTCAGAAATCATGGCAAAGCTCATTGACTTATTGATTCTTTTCCTTTAAGAAAAAGTTTTGAATTCATTCAAGTCTGTTCTATTCAGCCTCTTTTCAAAAAAATTTCATTGATGTGTTTATTTTTACAGTACAAACATTTCTAGATTATCCCCTCTTGATGAGGATTTGCTTGCATCAAAATAAAACCACTAAGCAAAACTAAGCAAAAAGTGGTATCTAAAATTCCATGCAACAACATTCCACAGCTGTAGCATATCCCCTAACCTCTCTTATTTTTTTTTTAATTTTGCAAAAAAAAATTGCAAAAAAAAAGTTTTCTCTCACATCTATTTGTACTCCATCCTTTTTAAGGTATTTGAATGCCTCACAATCAGAAGGAAAAGGGGAGTCTGATAGTTGTTTTATTACCCTCAGATGAGCCACTTGGACCTGAACTCTTCAAAGGCAGTTAAGATCTACCCCTCTTCTAAGCATCCCAATTTCTCAGCTAGCTTTGCAGTTTGTGTTTTGTCTTTTGAGCTAGTCATTTGCTAAAGACTTACCCATTCTATCCAATCAGTCATTTAATAAGTATTAAGTAACTACTCTAGATGAGGCACCATATTGGATGTTGGAGGAGACAGACGAAAATGAAATGCTCCTGCTCTTTGAGAATTATATATTCTGTTTTAAGATACATACCTACATATATAAGTAAATATAAAATATAGGGATAGAGAGAGAGATATTGAACTTGTGGTTTCAGTAGTACAGACACTCCCAGATAAGGAAATTCTCAGTAGTATCTTATGGTCTTAGAGAGTTGCCTAGACCAGAAAGATTAGACATATGGCCCATAGGTGACATGTTGGCCCATACCACTTCTGAGAATGTCCCAAACCAGATTAGAATGTAATGTCTACTGTGCCCAATGCGCTACAAAACTGTACATACCTTTTGATCCAGCAGTACCATTACTGCGTCTGTATCTCAAGAAAATCACAAAAGAGGAAAAAGCACACACATGTGCAAAAAATATTTGCAGCAGCTCTTTTTGTGGTGGCAAAGAACTGGAAACTGAGTAGATGCCCATCAGTTGGGGAATGGTACATGAAGCTGTGGTACATGAAAATAATGGAATATTATTGTTCTATAAAAAATGATGAATGATCTGATTTTAGAAAGGCCTGGAAAGATTTATACAAACTAATGTTGGGCGAAACAAGCAGAACCAGGAATACATTGTACAGTGATAGCAAGATTGTGTGATGATCAATTATGAAAGACTTGGTTTTTAATGGTTCAGTGATCCATGGCAATCCTAAACTTTGGATGGAAAACCCCATTGGCATTCAGAGAGCAAAATATGGAGACTGAACGTAAATCAACACATGCTATGTTCACTTTTTTTTTTCTTCTTTTTCTTCAATTTTTTTCCTCTCATTTTTGTTCAGATTTTTGTCTCCTAAAATAATTCATAAGGAAATGTGTTTTTTTAAATGAATGTACATGAATAACCAGAAAAATTTTTAAATAATAGAATATTGTTTCTAACTGAAGTATTTAGTTGTAATTTGGCTTTGAAGTAGTTGTAATAATTATTTACATATGTATATATAAACATGTGGTTTTCGAAGTCAGTAGGAGGCCCATAGGAGATCTTTTGTATAATATAGTGGTCCATATGTCAGAAATGGAATTTGAGCTCAAGTCTTTTGTCCAAGGCAAGCTTCTCTGTTCATGATGCCCTGTTGCTTTTTACTTTTGTATTTACAATATATATAAATTAATAAAAAAATTAAAATTTTTTTGGAAGATAGGGATTAGTTGCTAAAGGGATCAGGAAAGGCTTCTTCTAAGAGGAGGTATTTGAGCTAAACTATGAAGGAAACTATTTCTTTTGAAAGAGAAGTGAGGAAAAAATGCATTCTAGGTATGAGAGACAACTTGTGTAAAGGCACAGCAATGGAGATGGCATATTTTGTATGAATAGAGGAGCATCAAGTGGATTGGTTGAAGTATAGTTTGTGAAAAGTAGTAATTTGTAACCAGCTTGGAAAAGTAGGACAGATTTGGATTATAAAGGGCTAAATGCCAAGCAAAACAGTTTGTATTAATCTTAGAGGCAAGAGGGAGCCACAAAAGATTTTTGAAGAGATGTATTATAGTAGGAGAAGAAACTAATTTAGATTAAAAGGGTCTGAAAAGTAAGTGAGAGGCAAGGAAGTGAAACAAAGAAGTATATTGGGGTTTTTGTTTTTTTGGATTTTTTTGTTTTTTAGAAGTTTGGTTGTGAAAAGATGGAGACATTTTGGATGACACGAGAATGGTAGGATTAAGGAAAGGTTTGGGAATCTTTGTTCTAAGATTCAGGAAATCTGAACATGTTTTTAAGCAGCAATGATAAAAGCAAAGGATAAGAAGAGATTGAAGATAAGCCAAAGAAAGGGAATGGTTACCAATTTTTTATTGATATTGGGAAGTCACCATTTAATTCTGTTAACTTAATTATTTTAATCTACGTGTTAAAATTTGCTTTGTAGTTACGGAGTGTTGCTGTGGGAACTGCTTACAGGAGAAGTTCCTTATCGTGGCATTGATGGCCTTGCTGTGGCTTATGGAGTAGCTGTCAATAAGCTCACTTTACCAATTCCGTCTACCTGTCCTGAGCCATTTGCTAAGCTAATGAAAGGTATCTCTTTGCAGCTTCTGTGTCTTGTGTATTTGTGGGGACAATGAAAATAGCTCATTAGATTTTGTTGTTGTTAGGAAAGTTAAGTTTGTGGTTTAGATTTAGTTTAATGGTAGTAAATAAATAGCAATTATTTTCTACTTTTTGATACAAAATATATCTTTAGGAAGCTATGCTTTAAAATAATCTAGCCATATCAATGATTCAGTTATATAAAAATATCTTTTTGATGTATCTAGATAAATTAGACATCAATTATAGAATTCTAATACAATATTGATATACTCCTAAATCTGTAATTTAAAATTCCTCCTAAGGATCAAAAAGCTGCCTTAAAATCTCAACAATTTAGGCACAATGTAGATCATTTGTAATTACCTAACACTTTTTAGCCAGGGATCTGTTAGGTGATTTATTTCTTAAAGATTCTTTTGTGGTTGTAGAACTTCCATTTCTTTGTTTGGGTTCATACAACATTATTTGGATCATGGTGACTTGGATGGTTAAATTTCAGAAATTAGTTTTATGGCATGAAAGTCCTCTATCTTTAAATAAATTATTTATAATAACATCACTACCAAGTAGACACTGTGCAAAATTAATTATTGTGGTTTTAAGCAGGAAATTATCAAATGGGTTATTATTGATAGCAGTATTAGTGATCAATATTAAATTGAAAACATTTTAATTAAATTGGTAATTAAGCCTTCAGTTCTGAAATAGCAGAGTAATTTTGTAAATAAACTGAATTTTTTCAAGCTATGGAATTTATGTCATTCTGATTTATTCTAGAATGCTGGGAGCAAGATCCTCACATTCGGCCATCATTTGCTTTAATTCTTGAACAGCTGACTGCCATTGAAGGGGCAGTTATGACTGAAATGCCTCAAGAGTCCTTCCATTCTATGCAAGATGACTGGAAACTAGAAATTCAGCAAATGTTTGATGAATTGAGAACTAAGGAAAAGGTAAGTAGAATCATTTTTTTTGATAATGGAATATATGTTTCAAATTTCTAAGAAAATAACAAAACTGATAACTTTTGTTAATTTTGATCCACAGTAATCCCAGACAACTTTATTGATCATTGTTTTCATGCAAAACTTTTTTACCCAGTACATGTTAATTTTGAAATTCAGTGTGATGGCAAATTCATCAACATATGGTGTAGAAGAAAAATTTATGTGGCTATTAACAGTTGGTGTCATAAAATACAATAGAAGATAAGAAATTAAAAGAACAAAGGAAAGACATTGGGGAAGTTAGCTTTGTTTGCATAGTCTAATTTCTCAATCAGAATACATGTCTAAGTGGGGAAATGGCTTAAGATGTATAATTTTTTTTAATAGAAATGCTAGCTTGTGTTATTTTTTTAAGAATTTTTTTTGAAATTTTGGTTGATTTTTTTTTTTGGTATCACCTTCATGTTCCAATCTTTCTTCCCTTTCTCTGTCTCTGTTTTTGTCTATCTTTCTCTCTGTCTCTCTCCCCCTCCATTTGTCTCTCTCCCTCCTTCCTTCCCTCTTCTCCTCTCCTCACTTCTGCAAAGAAAAATGTAGGATGACATGATTATTCTTTTCAGGGCTATGTTAAATATTTGGGATTTTTAAAAGCAAGAAAATGAATTAGATTTTTCACTATGTTTATGCATTCCATGGATCAGTATTTATTGGTTCTTCCTCTAGTTAAGTGAACTCAAAGCTGTATTTACACCAGGCATAGTGGGACACATCTATGGTCCCTGCTATTGGGAAGGTAAGGCTGATGGATCTCTTGAGTTTGGCAGCTCTAAGCTTTAGTAAGCTAGGTTAATTGGATGTCCAGTATTAAGTTTCGCATTACTATGGTGAACCTGCAGGAGGGGAGATGGTATGAGAAGATTTGCACTGGAAACAGAGGTCAATGCTCCCATAATAGTCATAATGGTGCTTGCTAGGTTCATCTTGGTTGAAGTAGAGAAACTCAAGATTTTACCAAAAAAAAAAAAAAAAGGTCAGTATATTAAGAAGTCACTGATTTATATATAGTACAATAAATATCTAGACTACAGAACAGTAGGAAATTTACTTCATCTTATATTAAAAACTTTTCTTTTTGATCCAGATCTGTCATTATTCATTTTAAGAAATTATTGATGAGGAAATTTTTTTTTTCCTTTTTGCTGAGACAATTGGGGTTGTGACCAAGTGACTTGCTCAGAGTCACACAGCTAGGGAGTGTTAAGTGTCTGAGACCAGATTTGAACTCTGGTTCTCCTGACTTCAGGGCTGGTGCTCTATTCACTGCGCCACCTAGCTGCCCCAAAACTTCTTTTAACAATGTATATTTGCAACAGTTATGGAACTTAATAGTCTTAAAAAATTATTCCAAATTTAGATGTTTTCTTGAACCCTTACTCCTAACAGGTCCTAATTCTCACACTTACTCCAAGCTGAGTAATAAAAGATAAAGGAGAATAGGATATTCTACAATGTTTTTTGAAACCCCTGTTCTATTCTCAACAAATTTCCTTACATCCTTGAACTTTTCAACTAATATTCCTTTTACTTGCTCTTTGTAACTAAAACCAGGTTTTTTTAAGGACCTCATCTCTTGGATTTCATTCCACTGGGTCCCTAAATCCTTCTACCCACCCTGACCCCAAAGGGCGAGGAGGGAAGTAGATTATCCCTTGTGCTCTATTGTTGCTTCCAGAGCCAGCCATCATCCTTCATTGATCTTTCTTCTTTTGTTTATGCCTCCTCTCTCCATCCTTGTGGATGCCATTCAATGTACTCAAACTAGTTCTTCTAACTGGGGCAGCATAATTTTCTTTGTCCACCTGCTCTTCTCTGTCCACATCCCTTGTCATCCTTCTGGGAGGATGATGTTGCTGATTTTTCTTAGCCTGAACTAACAGTTCTCTAGTCTCTTCTGCGTCTTCTTTCAGTTGGATATTGATCCAGTGATACTGAGAGTCAGCTATAAATACCAATAGCCAGAAATAAGGAAGACATCAGATGTGGTGACCTGAATGAGTGATAAGTGATGACATCTTCAGAAGAAATGGAGGAGTTGGGAGGAGAAGATGGTTGAGGGAACTTATGTTGAATTTGGCTTTGGATATGTTGAATTTAAGATGTTTGTGAGATATCTAGATCAAAAGATATATCCATCAGTCAGTTGGAGATTTGAGAAGCTGGAGAAGGATGAAGGCTGATTATGTAGATATGAAAGTTTTCTCTCTAGCATTGATGTTAAATCCAATTATTTAATAGTGAGGTTGCTGAGGTAATGCAAAAAGAGCAAAGAAAGAGGGTCTGGGACCAAGCCTTAGGCTTTACACACAAGCATTAGTGGCAGGATATGGTTAATAATCCTTGAAGGGAAACTAAGCTTTCTTAGCCCTTCTTAGTGGCTAGACAGGTCAGAGAGCTGGGAGAAGGTAGTGTCACAAAACTCCAGGGAGGTATCCAGAAGAGGGTGATCAGTGGTATCAAAAACTATAGACTAGTCAGAAAATAATGACAATTTAGGGGAAAATAGTCATTAGATTTAGTAGTAAAAACATCATTAGTAATCACTGGAGATAATGGCCAGACCACAGATGCTTTAGAAGTTGGTGGTAGATGAGAAAGTACAGGCAATGTTTATCAGCAGTTTTTTCTAAGAATTTAGCTGCAAAAATAGAACAAGTGATTGGACATATTTTTTGAAAAAAAAAATTATCCAGTCAAACTTAGATAGCTGTGTTCTTTTTTTTTAAAGATTTTTTGATAGTTGTGTATTTTTGCCTTTTACTTTACTTTTGAGCTATTATATGAAACTAATTTTTTTCAAGCTTCTGAATTTATCTTGTAGTTAAGAATTTACAGTACTTTTCCAGTTTGAACTTTAAAAAAATTTTTGATGGTATAAAAAGCATCATGTATGTCTTGTTCATCTGTTTTTTAAGATAAGAGACAGAAGACTTAGAATTAATGGTCAGTTAACTTGGCTCTTTTTTGTGTGTTATTCAGTAAACTCTAGGGCTCCATAGATACTGGTTCCTCCTGGGATTCTTGGCCTCTTATCTATGTGTGTCTGTCTTTGTGCATGCGGGCATGCACCTGTGTTTGATCCACTGTGAGAAATAATGTTACTGTTAATCATTAACATTTGTTGCCAGGAACCTGGATTTTCCATTACTAAAATGACTAATGCCAAGCAGTTAAATAAATATTACTAACTATAATCTGACCAACTAAAAGAATTAATTCTCTGTGTGCTTTTTAATTTGAAAGTATTCAAAAAGGCCTTAATACTCATGGAGTTTTTTTTTTTAATTTCTTTTTGAATGTTTAAAATCCCATTAGAAGAAAAAAAAATGTCCCCCTTCTTCTTTTGATCTATTTTCTCTTAAACAGTTTTTAAAAAGCAACTTTTCCTCACAGAACCTTTCATTTCAAGAAAATAATTTTTTTCCTGCTGCCTCTTACCTATCTAGTCTCTCTCATAACAGAGGCTCATTTTTGAGAGGACATTTTCTTTGCTCAGGACTAAAAAATTGTTACTCTTTTAATCACCAACTATGATCAAAAAGAAAAGCTTAATTTAGTCCTTTCTCTACCTAATTCTATTATATTCCATCTACTTTAATATTAACATATTAATAAAAGTACTGCTAGTCAATCACTATGGAAAAGATTGTAGGGATAGAAATAGGACTGAATCAGTTATTGCATTGGTATAGGGAACTTCTAGATGAAGAAACTCCCTTTACCAATATAGGTTGGAGCCTTTTCTGCAATTTTTAATCTTAGAAAGTTTCTTTGAGCCCTTAAGAGGTTAAGTGATTTGCTTCTGAACCACACAGACATTATTTGTCAGAGGCAGGATTGGAACGAAGGTCTTCCTGAATCCTTTCTGTCCCCTGAGACACTGCCTATTAAGGAGAGATATTGCTGTATTAAATTAGGTAACTGAAGAAAAACCATCGGAGTGTAAGTAAGCTAGAATAAAACTTACTTGCGCTAACTAGGGGGAGTTGAATTGAAAGAAAATGAAGAGTTTGGATTGTAGAATATTTTTAAGGAAGTAAATTTAATTTGTAAGTAGAAGTCAACATTTTCCCAAGTGTTAAGTAGATATCTTAACTTGAATTAATAAATTGCTAAAGGTGAATAGTATTTTATGCCCAGAAGTCATTTGAAAAAAGCTACTGTTCTTCAAAGTGTTTTAAGTAAATTTGCCCTTCTGCCCTACAATTTTATTTATATTGTCTCTTGAGAAATCCCTTTCCCTGTACTTTCCTCATTTGTTATTGAAAAAGTAAACTTTTAGCAAAGGTAGAGGTAGTTGGATCTAAATTAGGGAAAAATTTTTGTACTGATTTGCTACCATACTTATAGTAAGATTTATCTTAATTTTATTTATTTTTTTGGTAGCAGCAGGATTTTTCCGGATTGTTTTCTGTGAAGATTTGGAATTAAATTTCCATTTGAATCTATTTACAAATACTTTCTGGATGAGGGATTTTGGGGACCTTAATGTAATTTGACTTCCTCCAGCCTCAGTTTCTTTTGTGAATCTAATTTTTGTGATATGGTTCTTCAAAAATTGAAGCTTAAATGGAGAGGGGGAGAGGGTGAAGAAGAGAGGCATATTTAAATGTGACTTGTTTTTATGTAATGAGAAACTATAATACAAAGCGTATTTACATTTATGATTAACATTTTATCTGGAAAGATAGCTATAGTTTCTAACAAAGGAACCCCCCCTCAGGATTAAGTGACTTGAGCAGGTTATGTATATGAGCTCTGTCCTCTTGACTTCAGAGTTGGTGCTCTATCCACTGTACCACATAGCTGTGTGCCCCCCCCCCCAAGAACTTTTAATAGACTATTCTAAGATAAAATATCGGTGGAGTTCTGTGTAAATGGAAGCTTCTTTTCTTTCTCTGCCAGTGCTGGATTTATTAGTGGGGTAATCTAGAAAAGAAAGTAAAATGGTATATAGCACTAAAGAGATTATTAATGTCTTAGCTGAAGACCAAAACACAGTGCAAAAGTTTGGAGAGGGAATGTTGTTTAAAATTATAGAATTGCTTAGTAATTCTATAGAATTAATAATTAGTAAGATAAAATGCTCCGTGAATTTTTAGTTCATATGTTGTTTTTTTAATCACTAATTTTAATAAATTATAAAGTATTTTCATGGAATTTTATTTTCTAATTTCTTAACCCAGAAGATTTGGAAAGAAGGTGAATTTCGAGCATGTGTTCCCTTATATATGAAATATGATGTACTATAATATTTGATCAGGCTCACCACACTTTAAGTTTTCTTTCTCTGTGAACAGTTCTGCGAAGATCAACTCTAATTGCTATTAAGGAAATCTGTTGAGTCCAATATGTCTGTAAAGAATACTTTTGTAATGTGAATAATTTCCTAAATTTATCTGTTTTTCAAGTTTGAATTTTTCCTTATTGGGCTTTTAAAAAATGGAATCTACTGAACTATGTTGGAATTTGTCACTCTTATGAGAGGGTCCAGGTCAAGAGAGTTTGTACATATTAGAGAAATGCAAAGAGCAAGACTGAGCCTGTGCAGAGGCATTTGGGTTTAGGCTAAGTTAATAATTATGTACTGAAAAAGTCTTAGCACTGACTTTCCCACCTACAAAAAGATCTGCCCTCTGAAGACTGAAATTACCAAGTAGTTGGGGGAGGGAAGAAATGTTTCAATATTTTACTTTTGCATGGGAATCTTAACTTCTTGGTAGACATAGTAACTGATTTGTATAAATAAAAAAAAATCAGAAATGTGATTTCCTCCCCCAACGTTAATTCAATTTTCTGTTTATGTATAGATACATATACATATTTACATATACACATTTTGGGGGGGGTTGTTTTTGTGTTGTTTTAGGAGCTGCGATCCCGCGAAGAGGAGCTAACTAGAGCAGCTCTTCAGCAGAAGTCTCAAGAAGAATTGTTAAAAAGGCGTGAACAACAACTGGCTGAACGAGAGATTGATGTTTTAGAGCGAGAACTTAATATTTTGATATTCCAATTAAATCAAGAGAAGCCAAATGTAAAAAAGAGAAAAGGAAAATTTAAGAGAAGCCGTTTAAAACTGAAAGATGGACATCGGATTAGTTTACCCTCAGGTGTGATTTTTATTTTGATAAAAACAAGTCTTGTCTGAAATTTATCATGTGTTGGCCTAAGAATGTCCTTGATCTTTGGTCCAGTTTTTAACATATTTAAGTTATTTAAACTTATTTTATCTTTAAAATTAATTTTTTTAATTTATCTTGTGAGTCTTTTTTAAAATCTTATTACATAGAGACCAAAGGGGGAAAGATGGTTTTTAATCCAAGTTGGATATATTTTCTTACCTCTTCCATGTGATCACAATGAACCATTGTTCATTGCTCCTAAGAGGCAACATAAAGATACAATTACATTTTCTTTCTTTTTGTGTAGTTAACTGATACCTGTTAGTGATATGTGGGAACCCCTGAATTCCCAGAGTTGGAAAAATTTTCAGGGACCATCTAGTCCTCTTTAGCATCCCAGCAAATAGCCCTTCAGCAGTTGCTTGTTGATTAATTGCTGCATTCAGAATCATTAAAACACTACAGAAATAGTGTAGTATCTTAATGTGAATTCTTTTGGCAGGTGGCAATGTGTGGTGCAGCAGATTGATGGATCTGAAATCAGAGGACCTTGGTTTGACTATTGGATCCTCCACTCTTGCCAGCCTTTATAGCATCAGGCACACCAGTTTACTGAACTTTCTCTTGCTTCATGAAGAGGGTTGGAGAGACTGTGCATATGCTTGCTCCAGGAATCAGCAAGGCTCTTTGACCTCTCCTGCTCCTGTCTGTTTTTGAGAATGACTTTCTTGGGTCTTTCTTGAGTCTCCTGACTGTTTTTGACAATGACATTTCCATTTGCCAGGAGGCTAAACCTCCAGGGAAGATCTTGAATATTCTCTTCTTCTTTCTCACTCAAAAAAGTTTTATCTAACTACTGATAATCTCTCTGGGCTCACTGCTCACTTTTTTTTTGTTTTTTTGTTTTTTTGTTTTTGCTGAGGCAATTGGGGTTAAGTGACTTGCCCAGGGTCACACAGCTAGGGAATGTTAAGTGTGTGAGATCAGATTTGAACTCAGGTCCTCCTTACTTCAAGGTTGGCTCTCTATCCACTGCGCCATCTAGCGGCCCCCACTGCTCACTTTTTAGTATTGTCTCCCCATCTTAGTGACCCTGAACTCCTGGTGGCAGATACGCAAGCAGGTATGTTGCTGTGTCAGGCCTATCAGTGCTAGCCTTTGATTGTTCCACTCCAGATCTTGCCTGCCCTTTCCACTGTACTTTGGGAAATTCCTTCTGCCAACCAAAAAAATTTCCTTTCATCTTAAACTTCCCTCACAATGTCCAAAGACACCTTCACTAATCACTCTTTCCACTTCTGGCCATCCTCTCTCGTACTCTCAACTCTGCTCATGGTGGGCAAGTGGAAGTACTGCTTGTTCTCCATTACTATTTTTAGATCCTTTGTCTTCTACAATCACTAAGTAACCTCTTATCTTTTAAGGTTCATACTGTATAGTTGTATTACAGAGTCTACATCAGATGACTGAATGACACTTATTTATCAGTATCTAGGATATTTTCCTTCCTTCCACGGAGAATTCAGTGCATGGCTCATAGGCTATTTTTCCTCCCCATCTCTTGCAGTCATGTTAGGAGATACAAAGATATACACTGATGCTTCTTCAAAAACCTTAATTCCCAGTTTCAGCTACCTTGATTCCTCCATCCACTTTGAGATGGTTATATTCTTAGTTTATCATCTCTCATAAGTGTTCCTTGTCCTTGTTCGTGAATTTGGAAATTCCTTTTCTGATCATAATCTTTCCCTATGCCTTATGAATTCACTTGTTCACTCTCTCTGTAGCCTCCATTCCCTCCATGCCTCTTATCTTTTTCAGTGTATCACTGCTGCACTGCCCATGCTCTCTCCTCCCTTCTCAATATCTACCCCTTGTCTGCTGTCCTATAGGCAAGAAATGTGAGACTGGGTCTTCTGGTAATTTATCTGATAGGGCCTTCATTATAGCAAATCGAAATTTTGTTCTTTCCTAATGACTTCTTTATCCCACTCTCCAGATCTTCTTGTCTCTCCTTCAGTTTTTCAGACATTCCCTTTCACTCTCTCACAAGATTTTCTAAACCCTCTGTAATCTGGTGTCTGATCTTATCATCTAACTGCAACTGCCCTCTTTGGAATAACGTGATTTTGTCATTGCCACATATAAGGGTCTTTTCTTAATTTATCATTCTTGATTTCTCCATAGCATCCAATGCTGTTGATCACTTCTCTTTCTCTTAATTCTTTTTATTTGACTTCTCCTCATTTCTTTTCTTCATCAATGTCACACACCCTGGCTATTGGTATTCCTTAAGGCTCTACTCTTGCCCTCTTCTTTTTTTCCTCCAGTATAACTCACATGGTGATCTCCTCAGTTCCTGAGGGTTCAGTTAGTATTATCTCTGTGCAGATAATTCCTCTATCTATATAACCAGTCTTTGACTCTCTTCCGAGTCCCACATTGACAACTGCCTTTTTGACTTCTTGAATTAGATGTCAAATCTATCATTTGATCAGACCATCCCATAGGCATAACAAACACAATATATCCAAACCAGAGCACCTTCTCTTTTCCCCCAAAACTTCCCCTCTTCTCAGCCTCTCTATTATTGTTAAAAAAAAAAAAAAAGCCATCATCCTCCCATTCATCCAGGCTTGTAATTTTGGTATCATCCTGAACTGCTAAATCATCCTTGCCTCGTATGTCCAAAACAAGGCCAAATCTTGACATTTGTACCTGAAAACCCTTTTGCACGTCCACTGTTTTCCATTCACAGAACCATCACCTAGTTTAGACCTCGTCACCTCGTCCAGAATACTATAAAAATTTAGTTGGTCTCCCTGACAAAAATCTCTCCCCATTCTAATCCACCCTTCCTTCAACTTGCCAAGATGATTTTTCTAATGCACAGGAGTGATCCTGCCATCTGCCAGCTTAATGATTTGCTGGTTACCTCCAATATCAAATGTAAAATCCCTCATTTAGTATTTAAAGCTCTTCATAGCCTGGCCCCTTTCTACATCTTCATTCTAATTAAGCTTCCTGCCCTTCCACATACTCAATGGTCCAACTTCTCTGCTTAATTTGCTGTTTTTCAGACCTGCCACTTCATCTTGTAGACTCTACAGCTTTGTATTTCACTGTTCTTCCTACAATGGGATGCTCTAACGACCCTATTTCTACTTCTTGACTTCCATGGCTTCCTCTGAGACGTAGCTCAAACCCCACCTTCTTCAGGAGGCCTTACCTCGTCCCTCTTGCTTCTAGTGATTTCCCCTTTCTGATGATCTGCCATTTATTCATACTACTGGTATGTATATAGCTATTTGCATGCTGTCTCCTCCCTTAGAATGTAAACTATTCTTACCTTTCTTTGTGTCCTCAGTGCTTTGCACTGTGCTTGGCACATAATAAATGCATAATAAATATTTGCTGGCCGGCTGACTGACAAGATGAGATCTTTTATCCTCCCTGACCTTGGGGCCTTCTTCTGTAATGTGTCTGAAAACATTTAGTAGGAGTATCTCAACCAAGCAAATATGTTTTCTTTGCCACATACATGTTGGCAAAATAGAACAAAAGCAGTGGATTTGAAGTCAAGGAATTGAATTTCAAATCCTTCTCCGGCTACTTACTGCCCTGGTATCCTTGTTTGGACAAGATGCCTAAACTTCTGAAATAAGGGAATTGCCCAGGATGGCCTTTGAGGTCCCTTTCAGCTCAAAGTCTAGAATCTCTTTGGGGAAATATGTTTTAAAAGCATTTTATTAAAAAAAAAGGTGAAAATGTACCAAACACAAGTTTATATAATGAAATATCTTGCTTGCTTCTTAAAGTGCACCTTGGCTTACATCCAGAGAAGATAAAGATAGACTTAAGTTCATAGTAGAATGATTTCATTCCAGGATCATACTTCATGAGTTGTTTTTCTTTCTTATCTGAGAAAAGGAGACATTTTTGGTCAAAAAATAAATCAGGATATCAGATTTTAACATGCAACTTGGCTCTTGAAAAGAGACTCCTAGTTGAACTATAACTAAAAATCTAAAACATCTCCAGCATGATGTAGTGGATAGTAAATTTGTAATCAGAGGACCGAACTTCAAATCCTGCCTCTTGACTCCCCTTGTGATTATGAGCAAATGACTTTGCCTCTCATTTTCAGTTTCTGTATTTGTAAATGGAGAAGGAAAGAGACTAGATGATTTACATGGTACTCTTGATCTGTGCTGCCTTTTTTCTTTGAAAGGAAGAGCAAATTTATTGTATCATATAAAATCCAATATTGCTATATACTAGTCATTCCACAAGATGGTGCTGGCTTGTCATGAAATCCATTGTCCTCATTCTGTCTTTGCCTCTCCTACTCCCTTACAAATATAATAGATGATGACGGTTTGTGTGGAATGCCTAAAAAGTTTAATAGGCAAATAATAAGATGGTTTTTCTTTTTAGAAGGTTTAAATGTCTTAAAAACTGAAGAGAGAATGTGGGGGGAGCAAATCTTTAAAATAAAAGCACTCACATTTCTAAGATACTATTATGTATCTCAGTATTTGTAGAAAAGATCCGTATTTTAGTCACATTGATAATAAGTAGCAAGATAATATTTATGCTTCAAAAATCTATTTGGGACATTGTCTTCCTCTGATGTAGGTCTGCACACATTCCTACTTAAGTGGATCTTCACTTGGTAGCAAGGTGATGGCAATAAGCCTTCCTGAGCTTAGGCTGATTCTCAGTCAGCGAATTTAAGAGTCAGTTAGCACATGAGAAATGGCTGCTCTGTGCTAAGTTAGAATCTGGGTTTTACAAAGACTAAGGTAAAGCAGTTCTTACCTTTAAAGATCTTCCCATCTCTCCAGGCAAACATCAGCATGGCACTTTGGTAAGCAACCTGAATTTGAATTCCAACTCTCTATTTAGTATCTGTGTGACCTGTGACAGTTTATTTAATCTCTCTAGGCCTCAGTTACTTACCTTCAGTTATAAGGTCTTTTGTTAGACTACCTCCAAAATCCTCTTGAGCTATACATCTATGAGGCTACAATTCTGTATACAAAATAAATAGAGGTTTATTCCAGAGGGACAGCATTAGCAACTAGAGGAATCAGGAAAACTCTCTCATGTAGGAGGTGGCATTTGAACTGGAAATTGAATGAATTTAGAGATACTAGGAGACAGAAAACATTCCTGAACCTTCATTGGAAGCCTTTATATCTTTGGGTAAGATTCACCTATTTAAGTCGGAAGTTATTAGAATTATTATGATGATAGAACTTTTTACAAGGCACTGCTGAAGCAGTGTTTTTTTTTAATAAAATGCATTTGTTATGATGTAGCTTCTGAAATATAAGCATATATGTTTTCTTAATACAGGTCATAGATCTGGAAGGAATATTGGAAGTCATTGAGTTTAATCCCCTCTTGTTACAAATGGAGAAACTGAAGCATAGGTTGAATGTCTTGCCTAAGTTCACATTGTTATTTAGTGATAGGCATGATTTAAACTCAGGTAGTAGAACTTTAGAACACCAGTGCACTTTATCATAAAAGTTAATCTATATGTCATCTGAAAGGGAGAACTTTGATCCAAACACTTAAATTCTGATTCTAGAAAATAAAGCACTCAGGAGAGGTTATAATTTTTAGCAAAAGTGACAATGTGATTTGTTTGCTTGTTTTTCAACAAAAATACTTGGAATTCTTTGGAGAAAAAGGTACTCTGCTTTTACTAGAAATTAGCCAATTTCTTTGCCTCATTAACTCTGTCCTTACAGTTTATCAGACTTATATTTAATACTTCCTAATAGCTATATTTTCTTGCTCATGTAATAGAATGCAACAACATACTTTTCTTCTCTTAAAGAATTTAAAACTGTTTTCCTCTCATTATATCCTATTGTACAATATTTATGCCATTATACTATGAACTAGTTGCCTTATAAATTATTTTTATGAATTCCCTCATTGTACCTACAGCTAATTTATGGGCAAGACTCCAGTGCTATAAATTAAGTTCAAAAGGTTTTTTTTTTTTTTTTTTTTTTTTTTTGAGAAAAGAGCTATAGGTTATGTTATGTATCATTTTCCATACTGTCTTTTTTTCCCATTTATATGCCAAAGGAATCGTTTCTATACCTGCATTGGAAATTCAGTATTGTTTACTTTTTTATCCAACAGATTTCCAGCACAAAATAACAGTTCAGGCTTCCCCAAATTTGGACAAACGAAGAAGTTTAAACAGTAACAGTTCTAGCCCACCAAGTAGTCCAACAATAATTCCTCGCCTTCGAGCTATACAACGTAAGTTGGAGATTTCTTCTCCCCTCCTCTTCTCACTATTACATAAATAAATCCAATCTATTATTACTCTTATTTTGCATTAACAATAATCAAAAGTGTTTAGCAAACTGTTAGCAAATATATCTTTAGCTATTTTTGAAAATAAAAGTTGGTTTGGGCATCAGAATATCAGAGACAGCAGAGAACAGAGGTCAATTAGCCACCAACCCATATCTGAATCAGAATCCTCTTTATAATACCCATAACAAGTGTCCATCTGGCCTTTACTTCAAGACCTCTGGTGAAGGGAATCTGCTACTACCTCACGAAATTGTTCTTTTTTTGGGGATAGCTGTCACATTTTTCAGATTCAAAGTTAATTTTTTGGATTCAGTACAGTTCTTTAAATATCATAAGAAGAAAAAAAACCACAAAAGCATGTAGCTTTAGATATTTAGATGAATACTATAAGATTATAATTGTCTTACTGGGAAGATGAAGATTTTGAAGCAGAATGAAGAGTTTAAGAAACTATTTTATAATTTTATCTTTATCTTGTAAGATAGGATATTTAACTCTTACCTCAAGGTTAATAGACAGGTCTTGGTAGTATTTAGATTCTCTCTCCCCTCTGCTCTTCTCCCCTAATTTCCCCTTTCCACTCCCATTCCCCCTTTCTACCTTTACTTTTCTTTGCTTTTCCTCTCCCCAGGGGGAAAAAATGATTTGTCTGACAAGAAATAATGTTCATCCACCTTTTCTTGTGCTGATCTGAGTATCAAGTTAGGTGCTAAATGAAAATATGCTTGAATTTAAAAAAAAAATTAATGTTTCTTCCAAAAGTGGTTGATTTCAAATCAGAAAAATAATTTAAATCCTGGTAAATTGTTTCATATATGTGCCTGTTGCTGCATCTAGTAGTGATATATAGATATAAGATATTTAGGGCAGTGAAATCCCTTATCCATTTTTGACAGAAAGAGTATTTCTTCTAGATAATTACCAAAGATATGCTTTATTGAGGGTGATATATCCATTGGCTTAGATTGGAATAGTAAACAGAGCTGACTTAGAAACTCCTTGGAGGATTTGAGCAATTGAGTTATTTTTCACAGAACACAACTTGGTATAATAGACTTTGGATTCAGGTGTTGTGTTCCTGTCCCGTAGCTGATATACCTAATAGGTGTGTAACTATAGAAAAATCATTTAATCTCTCTTAGCCTTAGAAAATCAGCAGTAAATTATAAAGGGTTTTTGGTTTGCTTTAGGTAAAGAAAAATCACAGGTCCTTAATATACTAGCATTATGGGCATGTATCTATGGGTGCACGTGCCTTTATGTATATATAGACAAGTTTAAAATTCTTTCTATTTCTTGACAACTCCACTTTTATTAGTGAATATATATTTACATTCAGCATACATTTTTACTTTGTTCGTGCCTGAGTAAATTAAAATAGCAATAAGTACTATTTTGCTGACAGTGGATAAGGTGAAAAGGGGAATAAATAGACCATTATGATTTTAACCTTTCTACCTTCTCTTTTTTAAACTTATTTTGGATTGTCAGTCCTTTGATGCACATTGAATGTGACGTGTTTATTAAGGAATTTTAATCAGGGAACAATCATATTTGTATTAATAAGATGACAAGAGGATCCAGCTATTCAAGGGGGTGTATGATAAAACCTTGTTGAGAGAGCTTTAATGGGAAAGATCCCAGTACTCCACTTCTAATAGCATCTGCCATAAGCTTTTAGCAAGTGGGAACTTTTCCAGTTTCCTTCCCTAACCTACACGGGTAGGTCTTGGTTATTATATCAACTCTTCTATAATTTTTTTCTTTTTTCTCTATACTCTCATCCATTACAGTCTAAGGTAGAGCTTTTCTTCACCTCTTGCACATTGGAAAATCAAAATCCTAATGGACTTTTTTCAGTTATTTTTTTCAATTAATGTTTTTTTTTTTTCTCTCTCCTTTCTCCCTCCCTCCACATTTGAGAGAAGAAAAAAGAAAAACAATAATAATTGTAATCATTACGCATAATTAGGCAAAACAAATTCTCTTCTCTCTCTTTAGCCCATCACCTCCTGGGCAGGTGTGGGTCCCACCCTTTATCATCAGTTCTTTTATGTTAACATACATCTGTAATGTACTTTTCGGAAAAAGTCTCTTTCTTTTATATGTCCCTGGACAGTATTCAAGAGAAAGCTTTCTCCTGTTTTGGCTTCCTCCTTCTAAATATTTTTTTTTACTTCTTTAGACTTTATAATTGATATTTCTTCTTTCTCCCTGCTTTAACCAAAATAGAATTCTTCCCTTTATTGTAATATTTAAAGGAGTAGGGCTTAGGAAAAAAAAAATTGGATTCTGCTTGAGATGCTGCCTCTGCCATTCTTACCATTTGTATAACTTTAAACACAATTAATTCATAATGTTACAAATCTCTTACATCTGTTGCCACACTTCTGTTTCCAGTGTCACCACCCTAGTATAAATAGACTTTCATGTATACCTGCCTGGATCAATGCAAAATCCACTTAAACTTACTTCCTACTTCTATTCCAATGTCTTTACTTTGTAATTAATTCTACATACTATTGCCAGAATAATCTTTCTTATGGATGGATTTCTTGTTTCAGAATGTCTTGATCTTTATATCACAATATCACTATCTGTTGTTTGTTTCAAATAACTTGGAAGTCTCAATCAACTCTAAATGGCAAGTTATTAAGAGCGACTCTTCTTGTGATTTTGCTATAATTTGCTCCTGGCATAGAAGAATTATGCTGCTGATAGACTTCCTTTTTCTCAAATGTTGTTAATTTAATGATTATCACAATTTTTAAAAAGTTTTTATTTTCATAACATATGCATAGTTTTTAGCATTTACCCCTGCAAAACCTTGTTCCATTTTTTTCTCCTTTCCTTCCCCCACCTCCTCCCCTATACAAGTAATCCAATATATTAAAATATATGCCGCTCTTCTAAACATATGTCCATAATTATGCTGTACAAGAAAATCAGATCAAAAGGGGGAAAATGAGAAAGAAAACAAAATGGAAGCAAACAACACCAAAAAAGGTGAAAATAGTATACTGTGATTCACACTCAGTCCGCACAGTCCTCCCTCTGGGTGCAGATGGCTCTCTCATCACAAGACCATTAGAACAGGCCTGAATCACCTTATTTTTGAAAAGAGCCAAGTCCATCAGAATTGATCATTGTATAATCTTCTTGTTGCTTTGTACAATGTTCTCCTGGTTCTACCCACTTCACTTAGCATTTGTTCATGTAAGTCTCTTCAGGTCTCTCTGAAATCATCCTGCTGATCATTTCTTATAAATCAATAATATTCCATAGCATTCATATACCATAATTTATTCAGCCATTCCCCAACTGATAGTCATCCACTCAGTTTCCATTTCCTTGCCATTACAAAAAGAGCTGCTACAAAAATTTTTGCACATGGGGGTCCTTTTTCCCTCTTTTTATGATCTCTTTGGGATACAGGCCCAGTAGAAACACTGCTGTATCAAAGGGTATGCTCAGTTTGATAACCCTTTGGCCATAATTCCAAATTGCTCTCCAGAATGGTTAGATCAGTTCACAGTTCCACCAACAATGTATCAGTGTCCCAGTTTTCCCACATCCCCTCCAACATTCATCATTATCATTTCCTGTCATCTTAGCAAATCTGAGAGGTGTGTAGTGGTACCTAAGTTGTCTTAATTTCCATTTCTCTTATCAATAGTGATTTAGAGCATTTTTTACATATGATTATAGATAGTTTTAATTTCATCATCTGAAAATTGTCTTCATATCCTTTGACCATTTATCAACTGGAAAATGATTTGTATTCTTATAAATTTGAGTCAGTTCTCTATATATTTTAGAAATAAGGCCTTTATCAGAATCCTTGGATGTAAATATTTTCCCCAGTTTACTGTTTCCCTTCTAATCTTGTTTGCATTGGTTTTGTAAAAACAAATACAATCAAAATTAGCCATTTTGCATTCCATAATGTATTCTTATTCTTCTTTGAAGGTCATAAATTTCTTCTTCCTTCACATATTTGAGAGCAAGATTATCCTTTGCTCTTCTAATTTACTTATAGTATCACTGTTTATATCTAAATCATGAACCTATTTTGACCTTATCTTGGTATAGATATTAGATGTGGATTAATGCCTGGTTTCTTCCATACTAGTTTCCAATTTTCCCAGCAGTTTTTGTCAAATAATGAATTCTTATTCCAAAAGCTGGGGTCTTTGGGTTTATCAACTGTAATCATTGACTATTTCGTCTTGACAACCTAACCTATTCCACTAATGGACTACTCCATTTCTTAGCCAGTACCAAATGGATTTGATGCCCGCTGCTTTATAATACAGTTTTAGGCCTGGTATAGCTAAGTCACCTTCATTTGCATTTTTTCATTAATTCTCTTGAAATTCTTGACCTTTTGTTCTTTTTTTATTATTTTTGCTCAAATTTCTTGAGAGTTTGATTGATAAAAGTAGATTAATTTAGGTAGAATTGTCATTTTTATTATATTAGCTTGGCCTACTTATGAGCACTTGATATTCTTCTAGTTGATTAGATCTGGCTTTATTTGTGGGGAAAGTGTTTTGTAATTGTGTTCATATAGTTCCTAACTTTGTCTTGGCTGGTAAACTCCCAAATATTTTTTTAATATCATCAGTTATTTTAAATGGAATTTCTCTTTGTATCTCTTGCTGCTGGATTTTGTTGGTAACATGCTGATGATTTCTGTGGATTTATTTTGTGTCCTGTATCTTGGCTAAAGTTGGAAGCTGTTTCTCATAGTTTTTAAGTTGATTCTCTAGGATTCTCTAAGTACACCATTATATCATCTTCAAAGAGTAATACTTTGGTTTCCTTATTCCCTACTGTAATTCCTTTAATTTATTTTTCTTCTCTTATTGCTAAAGATAACACATCTAATAAAATATTGAATAGTAATGATGATAGTGGACATCCTTTTTTCAGCTCTAATCTTCTTGGGGATGGTTCTAGTTTATCTCTATTACATATGATGCTAGCTTTAAATAGATGCTACTGATCATTTAAGGGAAAAGTGCATTTGTTCCTATACTCTCTAGTGTTTTAATAGGAATGGGTGTTGGATTTTATCAAATGCTTTTTCTGTATCTACTGAGATAATCACCCATAGCTTCTTTTTTATATCTTCACAATAAAGCCAAATTATACCTGTGCCCTCTAAATATAACCCTAACAAAGATACAATTCTCAAGAGTTAAATATGTCATCTTCCCATATGGAGATGTAAACATTTAAAAATGGAGAGGAAGCTTGGAACAATTTCATCTTTAAAAAACATTGTTTTTTTTTTCTTCCCTTCTTACATTTTATATACTTTCTCTTGAGTTCTATATTTGAAGATCAAATTTTCTGTTCAGCTCTCATCTTTTTATCAAAAATAAATGAAAATCCCCTCTTTCATTGATTGTCCATCTTTTCCCCTGAAAGTTAATGCTTAATTTTGCTGGATAGTTGATTTTGGGCTGCAGTCCAAGTTCTTTTGTCCTCCAGAATATCATATTCTTTGATCCTTTAAAGTGGAAGCTGCTACATGCTGGGTAGTCCTGATTATGGTTCCTTGATATTTGAATTATTTCTTTGTGACTGCTTGCAGTATTTTCTCCTTGATCTGCTAATTCTGTAATTTAGCTACAATATTCCTTGGAGTTTTCATTTCGGATGCTTTCAGGAGGTGCTCTGTAGATTCTTTCAGTGGCTATTATTTTACTCTCTGATTTTAGAACATGAGGGAAGTTTTGATAATTTCTTGAAATATTTTCTAGGCTCTTTTTTTTTTTTTTTTTTTTTTTCTCATGGTTTTCAGGTAGTCCATTAATTCTTAGATTTTCTCTCCTGGATCTATTTTCCAGGTCAGTTGTTTTTCCGATGAGATATTTTATTATTTTCATATATATATATATATATGCATATATATATATATATGCATATACATATATATATAGTGTGTTTATTTGTTTGTTTTGTTTTGTTTTGACTGGTTCTTGATGTCTCATTGGATCATTCACTTCCATTTGTTCAGTTCTAATTTTTAGTGAGTGTTTTCTTCAATTAGCTTTTTAAATCTCCTTTAGCATTTGGCCATTTGACCTTTTTGTTGTTGTTGAGGCAACTGGGGTTAAGTGACTTGGCCAGGGTCACACAGCTAGGGAATGTTAAGTGTCTGAGACCAGATTTGAACTCAGGTCATCCTGACTTCAGGGCTGGTGCTCTATCCACTGTGCTACCTAGCTGTCTTGCCAATTGAACTTTAAAATGAGTTGTTTTCTTCAGTGGATATTTTTTCCATTTCAGAAATTCTGTTTTTTCAAGGGGTTGTTTTTTTTTTTTTTTTTTCATTTTGTCAAAACTGTTCTTAAAAAGGAGCGGCTTTCTTCCGACATTATCTGTGTTTCCTTTTCCAGAGCTCTCATTTCCTTTCTCCATTTTTCTTCCAACTCTCTTTTAAGATCCTTTTGGAATTCTTCCAAGAGAGCCCTGTGAGATGGGGACCAACTGATATCAGTGTTTGAGGCTTCATCTGGTGATATTTTGCCTTTAGTGTCCTCAGGGTTTGAGGTCTGTTCTTCCCTGTCTCCATAAAAGCTGTGGTCTGTGGTCAGAGCTCTTGTTGCTTTTTGTGCTCATTTGTAAAAGTTGAGGTAGGGTAAAGAAGAGGTTGTCCCACACTTTCTCTCCAAGCAATCGGGGCTTCTTAGCGTCCTGGGGCCCCCAGCTTCCTTCCCTGCTGGGTGGGCGTGGTGTATTGTGCTGGGGTTCAGGGGCTCACTATTTGCCTTCTGTACTTAGTGGTCTCAAAGCTTGTCTGCTGATCCCCGGCTTCTGAACCAGGATGGAGTAGCCAACGCTGCTGTCTTTTGGCCAGGTGCCGGCCACTAGATTTCCCCAGCATGTGGAAGCTTACCTGTCCTGCCTCTCCCTGCCCTGCACTGGCCTGCAACTCCCCCACTGCCTGATTGAGACAGACCTTTCCTGAAGTTCTTCCAAAATATCTTCTGCTGGAAAGGAAGAGCTCAGACAAAGACCTGTCTACTCTCCACCATTTGGCTCCACGCCCATCACATTTTTGTGTTGCTTATTGAACCTCCACATTAACTGGGGTCTATGCAGATTTGCCTTTAAAATGGGCAGTACTGCACAGTCTTTATTAGTTCCTCAAACAAACCATTACCAACTTGAATAGCCATCATCAACAAGCTTTTATTTTCCCATTTCCAGATACACTTTTTCCCACAGACCTCATGAAATATATGTCTATATAGCTCTAATGTGATTTTATACACATCTTCTCATTGAATTCTTATCATAGTATTATGATGCAAATTTCTTCCCCATTTTCATGTACAAATACTAAAGTTCTTAGAGGTTAAATGACTTGAGCACAGTTACCTATTCGGTATCAGAGATAGGATTCAAATTTTCATTTCTCTCATTTCTAGCACTCAGCATTCAGCAATAATAGAACATGGTGATTTTGTCTTATTTATGTGACTCTATGTTTCATGAAGCCAGGAGTCACTTTCCTAGCAGTTAACAGTGATCTAAAGATAGTAAGAGTTTAATCTGTTCTTTTTGATCGTCTATCCTGTATTTGTGGTGGAAGCCTGAAGTTCTATATCTAGTTAGGAAAAAAAAATAGTAATAGGATGAAAATTAAATAAGGTGAATTTTGTCTCTGAAACTTTTTTTTTTACCTTCCCTTTGGGTATTCCAGAATTCCAAAGGTTTTAGTTATTATACATACCTGTATACATGGCATATACATTTATTTACTTACATATGTGAACATACATACACACAAGTATTTATATAGCATTTACTATGTGCCAGGTATTATGCTGAACTTTTGAGATGTAAAATAAGAAAAATAATTAATCCTTGCCCTTAAAGACATTACAGTCCAATGTGGGGAGACCAAATAGGTACATCTAAGATGCATATGGAGATCTATTTAGTAGCAATGCCAAATTGATTCTTATATATTTATTGGTTTAGTTAAAATTCAGAAAATTGAATTAAAGCTTATCAAATAAAAATAAAGCATGAAAGTAACATTTTACATATACATTAAGAAATAGTATTAAAGGTTAAAACTGAAGATTGCATATTCAAAGGACAGATTTGTGGTATATAAGTTCACTTACTTAGGGTGTAGTTGACCTTGAACAAAATTCAGATACATATTTTAAAAATCTCCTTGTCCTTTTCAAATATATATATATATATATATATTTGCTTTTTGCTGAGGCAATTGGGGTTAAGTGACTTGCCCAGAGTCACACAGCTAGGGAATGTTAAGTGTCTGAGACTAGATTTGAACTCGGGTCTTCCTGACTTCAGGGCTGGTGCTCTAACCACTGCGCCACCTAGCTGCCCCAAATATAATTTTTTTTTAAAAGTGAACAATCCTGTCCTCATTTTATCTTCTCTCAATAATAGGATGTATAATGTCACATATAAATGGATCCTTACCAGCTCATATTAACTTAGAAAACACAAATTAATATTATTTGTGTTTTATTATATTTTATTTTTTAAAAATACTTCCCAGTTACATTTTAATCTGGCTCTGGCCTCAGGCAATGCTGACCTGAGTTTGACACATTTATACTTATCAAAGATCATAATTAGCCTTATAACTTTTTTTGTATCATTTATCTCATTGATGGTTTATTTACTAAGCATATAATAATAGTAATAATTTTTCCCCAGTGATTTCAAAATCAGATGTAAGTACTTCTCATGACCGGAGACACAGTATATATGTGTACCAGCAAGATGTAGATATCACAAGTGAATATGTACTTCCCTGTGAGGGAATGAAAAAAGGCAAGACATAATTAAATTGTAAAGGGTATTGGGTTTAAACTGCTGGTTGAAGACTGAGCATTTAAATATAAACATTAATGTGAAGTTCTCTAATTCAACTTTTAAAGAAACTTTAGTGTCACAAATTGGACATCTTACTATTTCACTGAAATTCTACTAAGTAAAATACAAATTAAATGCTCAGTTGGGTTTTCTTTCTTCACATAAAAATGGAAAATCATGAATGTCACAGCATGTGAAAATAAGACCAGATCCTTTCTGCTTTCTTCTTAATTTGCATCTTTACTAATTATTTTATTCATTCTGTTGCTACTTTTTTTTTAATTGAAAAAGGCATTTTGTGGTAGCTTTGGGTGAAATAAATCATTTCCTAGAAGATTTTTTAAGCCCTTTTGATAGGTATCTAAGTAAGAGGATGCTACTGGAGATTTGATTACTTAAATTAATTTTATTACTTTAAGAAAGCAGTGAAGAGATCTGTGATTGATTTTTCTCTATATATAGTCACTTCAGATGAAAGCAATAGAACCTGGGGCAAAAGTACCACTTGTCGCCAAGAAGAATTTGAAGATGTAAAGAGAAACTTCAAAAAGAAGGGATGTACATGGGGACCAAGTTCCATTCAAACAAAAGAACGTACTGACTGCAAAGAAAGGTATTTCAGTTTACAGTTGATTTTTACATCTTGTAATGGGAACTAGTACCATTTCCTTTAGGGCTGATTTTATCTGATCATTCAGTTAGCAGTTCTAGCCTTTAAGAAGATTTAAATTTTCACCATGAGTCTTTATTTTCATCTTTTTTTTTTCTTGCTCATTTTGATATTACGTGAATTATTACATTGATCACTCTTTGTTAACCATTTTTAAAAACTGATAGCCTGATTCGATTTTATTCTTTTGCTCTTCAAAATTGTTCTTTTACCATTTTACCATTACCATCTTTCTTACCATTGTTCTTTAATATGTTTCTCCATGGCCTAACTGGATTTTACTCTGTTACTAAACTGTAATTTGTATTATTCTGTCATGTCACAAAAACATATTTCTTTTTCAGAGTAAGGCCCCTTTCAGATGGTAGTAATCCTTGGTCAACTATCTTAATGAAAAGCCAGAAAACTGTGCCTTTAGCTTCATTATTTGTGGACCAACAAGGTAAATGTACTTTTAATAGTTCTAGATTCAGAACTTGGTATTTGTGTTAGACTGAGCTTTTTAAATTTTTTTTATTTTGTGTTGGGAAGAATATATATATATGTATAATTTCAGAAGGGAGGATTTAATAGGGTATAGCATGTAATCTCTTCCATCTTTAGAGAATACTTTAGAGAAACTGACAAAAAGTTGTCAGTTTTCCCATTTTTCCCCCACTGTTAGATCATCTTCTTAGGAAGGAACTTACTTCATGCTATATATTACAATTCTTTGTTTTATTTAATTGTGGTATTGTATCCCAATCTGAATTACTGTAACTTTATTTATTTATTTATTTTATTGTGGATCCATTCATTTTATTGCGTTTGTAGCTTGAATTCTCCATTGTAACTCAGAATTGGCTTTTTTAAAAAAGGTATTCAAGGTTATTACCTTGGGAAGTGGAGGTGACATAAAAACAAAAAAATTATAAAATTTTATTTTAAAAAAATGGTACTACTACTTCTATTACTCCGACATTTGAATCTATCCTTCTAATTTAGGTATCTCTCCAGAGCAGAAACTTTTCCCAGATGGACTAGACAACAAAAGACCAAAGCAAATGAAAGTGACGAATCAGGCCTATGTTGATCTACCTCTTTGGAAAGATGATCAGGGAGATAACACTGTAGAACCTGAAAGCTTTGAAGAGGGAACCTCTGCCAGTTCTGCAGCCAGCACTCCCCAAATGACTCCCACAAATAGTCTTAGCAGAACAACCCCAAAAAAGAAAACTGAATCTGCATTATATGGGTGTGCTGCATTATTGGCTTCTGTAGCTTTGGGATTGGATATTAGGGAACTAAATAAGGCACAACCTCCTGATGAATTGTTGCCCAAAGAGGATAAGAAGAAACGTGATAGAATATTCCAGCGTGCTTCTAAATTACGAAGAAGTTCCAGTCCTCCTACTAGATTACAATCCAAAAGAGAAGATGGTAATAATATCCCATCATTAAGCCCATCATCAAACACTGTGAATCTCCTCTCCATGCCTTCCATCTCCACAAAATGCTTGCTACACTCAGACAGTGAAGATACATTTGTGGGTACTTGTGGTAGAGACAGTTCCATTATAGGAGTTTCCCCTGTAATTCAGGGAAGTAAATGTGAGCCCGCTGCAATTTCAGGACTTGTGACTGATCACAGCTTGTCAAACAATGTGCCTTCCTTTCCTTTCACAAAGCAAGTATCTGGAAATGTGCCAAATAATGCTTCATCAGAAATGAGGGCATCATGTCATCGACGGACTGTATCTGATGGAAATGCTTTTCAGACTTCAGGTAGGTCATTTAAAATATGCAAAAGATATAAAGTAGAACTTATCTTACATAGTAAAAATAAGTTTTCAGGGATACTCGGATGCCTTAGCTAGAGTTTCCTACTCGGGTCCAGTTCCTTTTCTCCCTAAAATATACTTCCACTATTCCTTACAGTGAGAGCTAATTTAGCCATCTGATAATGAGAGGCTGTGGAAGCAGCAAATGGGCATTGGTTGTGGAGTCAGGAAATCTTGGGCTCAAGTCTTACTTCTCATATGTCCTGGTTCTGTGATCCTGAGAACACCACTACCTCTCATTCACCTTGGCAACTCTGAAAGATTTAAAGCTGCAGAATAGTTGCCTTTTGCCAGTCTTTTAGTAAAGGCAAATTCCTCCCCAGGACTTCCTCATACCAGATGTATCAACACAGCTAGCAGGCAGCTCAACAGGATATATGGCCAAGGCTAACCCCCATTAATTTCATTAACAACTATAATTAGGCTGTAATATGTAAGGTTCTTTTTTGTTATTGATTGATATAGTGATGCTCTAAAAATTAGACTTGAGTAGCTGTGTGGTAGCTCAATACTATCAAGAATCAAGATCCTCCTCCCTGTCATAGTCCCTTCTACCAGTGAATATTCTGGTTTCCATACTGACTTTTTTCAGAGCACCAAATGGTTCATATTCAGGTACCTTTTAATAGAATATTAAAATAAATTTACATATTTGAGTGAAAGAATGACCATGGAAAAATTCATTTCAATAAAGTACTTACTGTGTGGAAGTCATGTAAAATCTTATTTAAATCCAGAAGGAACTAGATTATCTTACAAACAAAAGAAAAGTAATTAGCATTTGCCAGCCAAATGTGAAGAAATGAAAAACAGCGTTAGGCTCAGGTGATGCCAGTGTTTGACACCTACAACTGTCCCAAAGTCAATAACAAAGAAAGAAAATTTGTATATATATTTTTTTAAATTTTATTTTATTTGCAAAACATATGCATGGGTAATTCTTCAACATTAACCCTTACAAAGCTTTCTGTTACAAATTTTCTCCCCCTAGTCCCCACCCCTCCCCTAGATGGCAGGATATCCACTACATGTTAATAATGTTAAAATACTTGACAAGTCGAATATATGTATACATATTTCCAAACTTATCATTGTTGTGCAAGAAAAATCATATCTGCAAGAAAGAATAATCAGATAAAGGAAATACAATGCAAGCAAACATCAGTCGAGAGCATGAAAATGTTATTTTGTGGTCCACATTTCACCTCTCTCTCTCTGGGTGTATATGGCTTCCTTCAGTGAACCATTGGAAATGGTTTGAAACATTTCATTGTTGAAGAGAGCCATGTCCATCAGAATTGACCATCATATAGTCTTGTTGCTGTGTATGATATCTCCTGGTTCTGCTCGTTTCACTCAGCATCAGTTCATGCAAGTCTCTCCAGGCCTCTCTGAAATCGTCCTGCTGGCCGTTTCTTACAGGACAAAAATATTCCATAACATTCATATACCATAATTTATTCAGCCATTCTCCAACTGAAGGGCATCTATTAATTTCCAGTTTCTAGCCACTACAAAAAGGGCTGCCACAAACATTCTTGCACATGTGGGGCCCTTTCCTTCTTTTATGTTATCTTTGGGATATAAGCCCAATAGAAATGCTGCTGGGTCAAAAGGTATGCATAATTTGATAACTTTTTGAGCATAGCTCCAAATTGCTCTCCAGAATGGCTGTATCCGTTCACAGCTCCACCAACAATGCATCAGTGTCCCAGCCTTTCCACATCCCCTCCAACATTCATCATTAATTTTTCTTGTCATTTTAGCCAATCTGACAGGTGTGTAGTGGTACCTCAGGGTTGTCTTGATTTGCATTTCTCTGATCAATAGTGATTTGGAGCACCTAAAAATTTGTATATTTTCAGCTTGTATAATCATAGCTGCTTTTAAAAATTAATTTCAGAGTAATTTTAAATAGATAAACTTTTTAAGTAATTGCTTCCAAAAGACTACCAATCTTCATTTCTATCTGAATTTTAACAATTTATTTTAAAAAATTATGATTTTTTAATAGTGCTAATATTTTTGAAATACTTTTGGCTCGGTATCACTACATTTTCCAGGCCTGTATAACACAAAAAACTCTCTGGTTTTCTGGTCTTCAAGCAAAATACTCAGTGTCCCAGTGTGTAAGAGATAGTAGCTTTCTGGTGTTTGCCCATCATTTTCCCTTTATACTCTCACTTTCAAATGACTACTTAGTCATTATGGTTATTTTATACAGTGATCTTTTAAAAATAGAACCTAAAATTCCTCTAATTCCCTTTTGTCTTTAAATTCTCATAGTTAATTGCTCAACCAATGGAGCCTCAGAACTGCCAATTCTTCAAGTTTCTGGAATGCTGCACTTCCCATCTGTTCATCAGAGAAATCTTCCAAATGAGGTCCTAGTTGAAAAACAAAGTGCTGTCAGTATCATACCCAGACCTCGCCCTTCTTCTCTGAGAAATCGATTAAATTCTCAGCAAATTCTTCCAGAAAGCGCAAAGCCGCCTACTACTGAGACTGACTGTTTAAAAGGTAATACAGGACCAAGTGCTGACTTTCTACTTAGTACCAAGGAAAGAACTAAATTCCATGTACCCTCACTATTGGACATCGATGTGGAAGGTCAAAACAGGGACTACACTGTGCCTCTATGCAGAATGAAGAGCAAAACTAATCGGCCATCTATATATGAACTGGAGAAAGAATTTCTGTCTTAATTTTAAGTGCCTTATGCTTTTAAAAGCATTCTGTTTTTAATGAGAATGACTTAAAATCATGTGTCTACCTTCTAATGTTTCATGCTGCTGTATTTTCAGAAGCTGTGGCCATGTTACCAAAACAGTAGTAGATGTCTTAACTTTTCGAAAAATATAACTATTGTTGTTAGCTTGCCTTTATTGTCTTTTCACTGGAACCACACCTAGTAACTTGAAATGCACAAAAGTGTAAACCTAGAAATGCACAATGATGAAAAGGTTTTATGCTGGATAGAGTCTTTCTTGATCAGTCTTACCTTTTAGGATTGTTTTCTCTTTTTCTCCCTTTTTACAGCCAATCACAAAAAGGAAGAAAGACAAACTTCCTAAAAATTATAATGCTTTGAACCATTTTCTCCCCTTTCTTCAAAAAAAAAAGAATAAAGTGATATAAAATTTTAATTGTGAATATGTGACACAAAAACCCACTAAGATAGGGATATCAAAATCTCTCAGGTGAGTCCCTCTAAGATGATCCCTTTTCAGCAACTTCCAGGCTTAGAGATTGCACACTGAGAGGTTAGGTGATACACCGGAGTCACCCACCTAGATGTAGTAGAGATACAAACCCATATATTCTAGGCTTTGAAGTTGACTGTCTCTAATTCCACAATGCTTTGTTAGTGTTGCCTAATTTTGAAGGTGGGTGACTGAAATGAATATGATAAACTACCTAATCTTAACACTGGGATTGTCAAGCAGATAATGTAGTAGTAGCAGCATACCACTGTTTTGAGTAAATCTTACTGAATATGCCTTATAAATACTGACTCCATTAGAATTATAAGGAACCTTACATATTTGAACGATATCTGAGTGACTATCTTATACCCACTAAAAATGCTTTTTCAGTTGGCTTTTCTCTTGATGAGAGAGAATTCTAAAATTCTCTCATAAAATAAAAGTGACCATCTTATTTGGTATCTGAAAACGCACAACTCTTATTCTCTAGAACTATTTTTGGTAAAAGTAAACTGAATTTAAATGAATCTTATTTCAAAGAAAAATTTTAGTAATGACAAAATTACCTAGCACCAAAAATCAAATAGAATTTATTATTTAAATAAACACATTCCAAGACCAGAGATCAGCTCTTGAAAATTAAATATTTTACAAAATTAGTTGATATATCAGGTAATCTTGAACATTTGTTAAAAGACAAAAACAAATAGAAATTATTCAGGAATAGGAACATAGAATGTATTCCTGAGTACAGTTAAGAATTTCATGGATTATTGAGTTGTTAAAAATTATAATTCTATTTGGATGATGGTGCTCTTGTTAAATTATGTTGACTTCTTTTTAGAAAATCTATTTTGTGAACTGTCACCTCTGTTTACTATTATCAATTTGAAAGCACACTTATTTTTTTAATTGCCATAAGTTTTTTAAAGTAATATTGTTTAATTTTTTTCTTTAAATTTCTACTCAAGTTAAATAGGCACATTTTACTAAGCTGAAATTTTAGTGGTTGAAAATTAAAATTTCAGGTTTGAAATGCATAGTAAACAGTTTTTTAAAAAAATATGGTAGCTTAAATTATAAAGCTATATCTTTTGAATACATTTTGTAATTTTTTTGGTACTATGAACAGAATTTAAAAGAATTATGGTAATACTATGTACATTTTATCCTGAGAGAAACAATCTCTAGGTTAACAGTGAAACCTCAGGTACTTTAATTCATTATTATTTTATTATATCATTATTCACTATGTGCTTCAGTTTGAGTTTTTGGTAATTTGTTGAATTACTAGATTTTGGTTTTTATGAATACATCACACCAACACTGTTGGCCACTTAGTTTTCAGGCATTAGCGTATGTAACAGACAAAATTGCAGGAGATGCCTAAAATAATGAATTTATGCAAAAACCCACCACTTAAATTACTTACCTATAATTTTAGTTCTACAAAAACAACATATGTTTTCTAACCATACATCCTTTACACTCTTTAGTAGCTTCTCTAGGCCAGTTTGCCTTTTGATGAACTGAGATATGAAAATGTATTATAAATAAAGGCAATTATCTATCAAAGTATGGATTCATGCCTCTATAGATATTGGGGTAGGGAAGTGGGGGAGATGATCAAGATTTGTTGTAAATTTGTGATTTCTTTTAATGTGTTGCTGTCTGTAGCTTAATATAGTTGTATTTATTTTCATGTAGATTGAATAGTCTTACTAGGATAAAAGATAAATTAAGGCGATCACTGTTAGTAAATGATATAAGGTGCTTATACTGCAGAAATTTAAGGTATCTACTTGATATGCTGTTTTACAAAGCCTTATGACTGAAAGATGTTTACATGTTGTATTTTTTTAAAAAATAAATTTTTTTTAAAATAGCCAGTCTCGTGCTCAATGGCTTTGGCTTTCTGCGAATGCTTAAATCAAAAATTCTGTGGTACTTCATTTTGTAGTCAGTGATAAAAAATAATTTTCAAAGGATAAATATCAGGCCTGTTGATAAGCAAAATGCCTCAAAATCACATGTAAATTATAGTGAATGTTGCAACTTTAATCTGGCATGTAGGTGGTGCTTGATAAATGCTTTTTTAACTAAGACACAAGCTCGGCAAGTTACCAAGCTAAAACCCAGACACTTCATGGATCACCTATCTGCTGTCTGAAGACTAGCTGAGACAGATTCAGAGAGAAGGTTGGCCACTAGGTGGGTATTTGTATTTTTTGCTTTTGACCACAATAACTCATTTAAACTGTACTTCACCCTGGACTATTTGAAATCTTGTTATATTTTGCTTAAATGTGTTTTAAATAGCATTATATTCTAATACAGGACAAAATTGTTACATTTTTGAGCTCTTCCAGAAGGCAGTTTACAACAAAAAGCAGCTTTTCTCCCAGAGCCAAGTTGAAATTGATAAATTATCTATTTGTTGAGTTCATTTAAATCATTTTAGAATTATTAATTTCAAGCAGAATACAATAGTTGCAAATCCTTGTTTAGAAGATGAAATGCAAAATAGGTAAAAAAAATATGCCTGATAACAGTTCTCATTTTTTTTGGGAAGAGGAGGGAACATTCCTCACTTATCCTAGGGTTTCCTATGTCAAACTACAGGGTAATTAATCTAAAAGTTAAGAGATGCAGAAAGTTTTTGTTTTGCTGCTGTTTGGCCATGGCTAGTTGGATTATTAGAACCAAATTGTACCCTAGATTTAGTTCATTTTTCTCTTTAGACCACATATTTCATTATTAAATATTTATGTTTATCTGAAAGTGTTTTTGGGGAGCAGGGATTCTCTTTGTAATTTTGTCACAGTGTGATAAAAAGTTGTGTTTGCCTTTAACCATTCCTAATGAAAATCTTAAAATTGATGTAAAAACCAAGCCCCTACCACTTTCATAGTAGGTTAATTAATAATTAAAAGTCATAGAAACTAAGAGTTAATAAACCCTTCTTAAGAAAAACATTCTTGCAAGCATAGTTCATATGATTATCTGCTATAGTAGGTTGATTAATATTCTATTATAAATTTATAGAATCCTGTGCTAAGGATCAAAGCAAGGATGAGGTATATAGTAATCTCTACTGGCTGAAAAGTAGTCTTAGATTTAAAGCTGGGAAGAACTTTAGCAATAATCTAGTTCAACCCTCCCTTTACAGCTGAGGAAATTGAGACACTGAGAGTATGTGACCTCTCCATGTTCACACAAATAGCATCACATGAAGGAAGTAGCAGACAATTTCACTGTAATCCTAAGTATCAGGATTATGAATTTATGCTTTAATTAGTAAATCAGGGATAATAACTGGATATTTAGTTATGAGTGACATGGAGAATAGAGCATTAGAACCATTTAGGAGCCAAGACTGAAATCAAGAATGATCAATCAGGAGGTTATCATAACAGTTTCAGTGAATAGAGGCAGAGATTCTAATTGGAATTTTTGTATCTGAAATGGCAAGGATATCTTAAAGGTTTCCAGTTAAAATAATCTTATGAATGGTCTTAAGCCAGGTTCCCTTCTATGTATTCTAGCAAAGATATAAAAAGGTACCAAACTGAATAATGATTAAAAAAAAATTAAGGATGCCTCCAGGAAAGTCAAAATGAACTTAGGTAAAGAGGTAGGAAGCCTGCTACACACTAACCAGAGATGTCACAGGGGTAACTGAGACCTTCAGCACTTTGCTGCAGAAGCCCCAAAGAATCAAGAACCCAACATTGACCAAGATGCTACAGAGGGATCCAAAAACCAGCAGGACTCTAAACATTAAGGAAAATGGAAGAGTATGTAGTTTTTGCAACTAATGTGTATGTGTACATGCATTTCTGCAGAGGCACAATTTTATTTAAAGATGATCAGGAGCTTTTTATGTAGTTAACAGTGAAAATTATCTTCAATTATGGTTTTGCAAGAGAATATAGAAATTTTTATCCTGATTCTTTCAGTACTTGGGTAGATTGGTCCTCTGCATATCCTCAAAATCTGTACTCAGAAGCATTTCCAGTATTGTAGATCCTAACATATTTGTGCTTTCCATTAGTATGGTCCTAGAGACCTTGAGATGATTGAATGAAAAGTTATATATAAGTCCAAAAAACACCCTCCCCACCCTGCTCCCATCACCAAGAATATATTTCCTGCCTAAAGATGAATACCAATCTTTCAATCTAATCCAGAGAGATCATTGTCTTCACAGTGGCAGATGATTGCCATATTTGCCATTCTCTCCCCTTTAGAAACAAAGTAGGGGCCCTGCAATTCCATCACAGTTGTGAAAAAGACCTCTGGAGATTTCACTTCATTAGTACGTCTAAACCAATCTGGCCCATATAGTGGATTGTCAGAGTGAATTAAAAAAATAGAATCCTACAATATGCTGGTTACAAGGAATATACTTGAAGCAGATATACATAGATTAAAAGTGAACTGAAGTTTTAAAAAAGGTGCAAAAATATAAAAGATAATTAGGGGAATTATATTTTGCTAAATGGTACAACAGACAATGAAGTAATGTCAATATTAAACATATATGTATCAAATGGCATGACATCAAATATTCTTAAAGGAAAAATTAAATAACTTATGGGAGGAAACAAAAAACAAAACTACTAGTGGAGAACCTCAACTTTCTCCTTGGAATTAAATAACTGCCCCCCCCAAAAAAAACAAGAAAGAAATTAAAGAGGTGAATAGAATTTTAGAAAAATCAGATATAAGGGAACTCTGGAGAAAACTGAATGAAAATAGAAAGGATTATGCCTTTTTCTCAGTTGTACATGGAATCTTCACAAAAAGTAACCATGTGTAATAGGGCACAACCAAAAGTAAAAAAGCAGAAATACTAAATGCACTATTTTAAAACCATAATGTAATAGTATTGTGCTATGAGAAATGATAAACAGGAGGATTTCAGAAAAACCTGGAATATTCTAGATATTCTAGATATTCTAGAAGACATTGACTGCAATCTAGAATCAATTATCCAACTGTGTTGAGATAAAAAATGATCATTCATTGAAACATAAGAATTTCAGACTTTCATAATTCAGAATTAAACCAAAAATTGGATCTCCAACTTCAAGAGAAACATAAACAGGTTAAAAAAGGAAAAGAATGCACATGCATACATGTGTATGTACACATACATACATGTACATATACATATATGCATAAATATGTATATATGTGTGCGAGCATGTATACAGATAGCTACAAGTACTAGTATAGGTTAAATTTGAGGGGATGATAAAAATAAAGGGATGAAAAAGGAATATACTGGCTACAAAAAGAAGAATAAATTATTTCACATAATGACAATTAAGATAGCACAAAAGAATTGTTACAGTAGAGGGGAAAATGGGAGGTAGAGCAATGGACATTATTTGAACCTACTCTCATCAGTTTTGGCACAAAAAGAGAAGAGAGAAAAATATACACAATCAAATGAATATAGAATCTCTTATCTCACAGGGAATTTGGAGCAAAGAAAATTAAGTAAAGAAGAACTAGAAGAAGGGAGGGCAGATTGGGGGAGGATGATAGACAGAAACAAAACACTGGTGGGGAAGAAAAGGGTGAAAGGACAAAGAAGGATGAATAAGATTAAGAGAAATACGCAGATAGTAATTATAAGTGGGAATGTGAATGGTGTGAACTCTCCCATAAACAGAAGTGGATAGCAGAGTAGATAAAAAAAACAGAATTCTACAGTACATTTACAAGAAAACTTGAAGAGAAACTCACAGAGTTAAGGTAAGGAGCTTGACCAAAATCTACTTTGTTCAACTGAAGTTTTTTTTGTTGGTTTTTGTTTTAAAGCAGAGGTGGCAATCCTGATCTCAGACAAAATAAAAGCAAAAATAGATCTAATTAAAATAGATAAGGAAGGAAACTACATATTGAAAACAGATGGCATAGACAATGAAGCAATATCAATATGAAACATATGCACCAATTGGATAGCTTCCAAATTATTATAGAAGAAGTAAAGTGACAAGCAGCAAAATTACCCTAATGGGGGGGGGGTCAACTCTACCCTCTCTGAAATAAATAAATCTAACAACAACAACAAAAAAAAAAAAACAAGGAGGAAATTAAGAAAGTTAAATAGTTAGATGTGACAGCCTGTTGAAGATAACTGAATGGGAACATAAAGGAGTATATCTTTTTTTTAGCAGCATAGAGTACCTATGCAAAAATTGTCCATGTAATAGGGTATAAAAACCTCAAAATAAATTGTAGAAAGGTAGAAATATTAAATGTATTCTTTTTGTATAATAATGTAATATAAATTACATTCTAGCAAAGGGCAGTTGAAAAATAGATTAAAAAGTAATTGGAAACTAAATAATCTAATTCTAAAAAATTACGGGTCAAAGAACAAATTGTAGAAACAATCAGTAATTTTACTAAATCAAATGATATTTCATTAAAGAGAATGAGACAACATCTCAAAATTTGTGGGATATGGCCAAATTAGTATTTAGGGGAAAATTTATTTCTCCAACTTTTTACATCAACAAAATAGAAAAAGAATAGACCAATGAACTGAGCATACAACTAAAAAATGTCCCACCAAGCTAGAAAAAGAAGAAATTTAAAATCTCCAAGTGAGCACCCAATTGGAAATCCTAAAAAATCAAAGGTAATAAATAATATTGAAATAATAACATTTTTTCTATTTTTTCATTCTTTTTAGTTTGTTTGACTGATTCTTACTCTCTCCCAATGTCATTATTTGCCCTATTCTAGTTTTTAATGTGTGATTTTCTTCAGTTATCTTTTGTATCTCTTTTTCCATTTGGTTTATTCTACTGTTTATGTAGCTTTTTTCTTCAGACAAATTTTTCCTTCCTTTTCCAAACTGTTGACTCTTTCATACATACCTCTCATTTCTTTTCTGTATCTGGTACTGGCTAAAAGGATGCATCAATGGAGTAGATTAGATTAGGTATCCAAAACATAGTTGTCAATGACAATAATAACCTAGTGTTTGAAAAACCCAAAGACCCCAGCTTTTGGGACCAGAATTCACTATCTGATTAAAAAAAAAAAACCTATTAGAAAAACTGGAAAAGAAGACAACACAAACTAGATGTACATCAACACCTCACATTACATACCAAGATAAAGTCAAAAAGGGGGAATGATTTAGGGATAAAGGGTAACACCATATTCAAATTAGAAGAGCAAGGAACGTAGTGTAATCTGTCAGATCCATGGAGAAGGGAAGAATTCATGACTAAACAAGAGAAAGGAAGCATTGCAAAATATAAAATAGTTAATTTTGATTATATTAAATTAAAAATCTTTTGTACAAACAAAAGTAATGCAAACAAGATAAGAAGGAAAGTCAAAAGCTGAGAAACAACCTTTATAGCAGTTTAGTGATCCAAGGCAATCCCAATAAACTTTGGCTAGATAATGCATCTACATCCAGAGAGAGAGCTATGGAGATGGAATTTTTCTCATGATTCATAAAGAAATATGTAAAAAATATGAATGTACATGTATAACTGAAAAAATTGTAAAAATTCAAAAAAAGGAAGAGAAGTCTTTTTGACTTCAGGCCTGGTACTTTAATCACTGTGCTGCCTAGCTGCCCTTAGTAGAGACCATTAAAGAGATTCTTAAATACATTCTTTTCTTGTCTTTATTTTTGTTTTTTAGGATGGAAGAGATGATCCTATTTGAAGGCAATAGAAAAGGAACCAGTAGATGAAAGTAGAGTTTAAAGATTAGAGATAGTGGGGAAGAGTATGAAGATAATTTGCTCAATTAAATAGGCTATAAATAATATCAACATGATACAGATAAGGGAATAGATCAATTAAGTGAATTAATACCTAAGATCAAATAGCTAATAAATGGCTGAGGTAGAACTCAAACTTTTCATACTTTAAATCTACCGTATTTACATTTCAGTTGCATTGAAAATCACATACAAGTTTTCTTTAGTATCTTAAAGGGTGTTACTTGTAAGCCCTACAAGGAAAATAACCAACAAGGGTGAAATTTACAGAGGTATTATTAGTAGATCCTGTTCTATATGTAAAATTGCCTAGGTCACCTTTATCCTTAAGTCCCTCTCTTTAGCTCTTGCCCTCATAATTGTATGGCTAGGGAGTATGTGATTGGGAACAATTCATACCACTAAAAGTGCATATCTGCCTATGTAGTCTTTTATTTTTCAAAGAAAACCACTTTTGTCTGATGGGGTTAGTAGAATCCAGATCTCTTACTTTTCCCACATGTTTCAGAATATAACAGAATATAACAACTGAAATTAATTGGACTGTTTTCAAGCAAAGTTCATTTATACTGAGAGAGACTTTCAGAATCTCAGTCTCTATTATATCACTCTCCTTTCAGGTCCTAACTCCATTTTAGATCACTCCCACCCATCCACCTCAATCATTATTTAGGGAAACTATGAATTTTTGGTAATACGAAAGTTCCTATTTCAGGATTCTTAAATCAGGGCATACCTATATTCATATCTTTCTAGATATTTTTATTATGTATATAATATTACTTTCCATAAAAGTCTAACTCCAATGTCTTTTTATGTGTTCTCAAAGACTATTCCAGAAAAGCACAGATATCTAGCAAGTCCTGTCAAGCTGGCAAGTCTTTACATATGGCCCAATGATATATTTCCCACTAGGACTTCATTATCAGGAATTTTCAGTCACAGCAATTCATGAAAGAGGAAGGCATTACATCACAAGTTGATGAAATCTCAGATCTTTCAAAGTATGAAAAATATGAATATATGTATATATTACTCTCTTTACCCCCCCATACCATCCTAGCCACAGCTTATAATAATAGACAGGTCCAGGGATTTGTAATAAGGAGAACAGGATTTGAATCCTGGGTCTGCCATGTCTTACCTGAGTTACTTTGGTCAAGTTATTTCCCTTCTCTGCTTTGTGATTTCCTACAAAATGAAGGAGTTGAGCTAGATTACAGGTTTCAAACATGCAGGACAAATGTAATTTGGAAATGCTTAGCAAAATAAATTAGAAATACCATAGAGCACAGATAATGGTAAAATGCATTTTTAAAGTATGTGGCCCATACCTCTTCTTGTATGCAGGTTAGTGGCTTCTGTTTCTATTCCAGTTTAACACCACTGAGGTAGATGACCCTCTCAGCTGTTTTTTCAACTCAAAATCTTTGTGCCTTTGACCAGAAGATGGTAGCAAAGAGCAGTTCAGCTGAGATTGTGGCAGAAAGAGTAGTTCATCAGAGTTGCTTAGCAAAGAGCAGTCAACACTCATCACTTGTGAACACTGACAACTGTATTGTGGAAGTATTTTTGTCTGTGGGTATTCCATAACCATATAGGCTTCCTTCATGTGCTCTCTGTCTCTGTCTCTCTGTCTCTCTCTGTTCCTCTCTCTCTCTCTCTCTCTCTCTCTCTCTCTGTCTGTCTGTCTGTCTGTCTCTCTCTTTTGTTCTCTCTTACACTCTCACTCTCTCTCTCTTCCCTCCAGTCCAGGATTTCATTTATACAAGCTGCAGGCTAATTGTTCATGTGTCTCATTAGGGTATACCAAGTGTCCCAGTGGTAGCTGCAGCAGCCCCTCCTAGGAAGCTTCTGTGCTGCTGGCTCTGAAATACAGGTGTCTATGACAATGATGTCAAACTCAAAGAGAAATGCAGCCACTAATTCTGTATATAAGGATCCCTTTGGAGTACATATTGACTTAGTTTGGGGATGTTTTATTGTGTTTGTATTTATTTTGTTATATATTTCCCAAGTACATTTTGTTCTAGTTTGAGCCATAGTATATGTTTGACACCTTCACTCTATGACACAGAATGAGCCCCCTACTTGAGATTTCCCTGTAGCTAGTTCATTGCTGTATTTTTTAATCATTTTTTGAGAAGCAATTAGGGTTAAGTGACTTGCCCAGGGTCACACAACTAAGAATTGTTAATTGTTTGAAGCCACATTTGAAATTAAGTCCTCCTGACTACAGGATCAGTGCTCTATCCACTGAGCCACCTTGCTGCCCTGTATCATCTCTTTCTAACAGACTTCCCTGCCCATTGTCTATGAATGTGCCCCTCTAGTATGAATTCACAAAAGAGCCCATTGTCTTAATTTTAAAGATCTTACCATTTAAAGATCTACCAGCCTCCTCACCATAATTCCCTTTTCCATTAATCCTCCAAGGTTACATAAGTCACAGATCCTTCTCTTCTTTGGTGCTTTCCAGTTGGGAAACATACATGGGATAAGCCATGGCCAGCAGGTATTATAGAGCAAAGAATAAAATGATAAGGAAACAATGAAGTATATAGTTGGGTCAATTTCAAATTGGCCTATATACATCAAGCTGTTAGGACAACAAGGTGGCAGAGTGGTTAGAATGCCAGGTCTAGAATAAGGAATAAGGCAACCCTGGACAATTAATTTAACCCTGTTTGCCTCCGTGTCTTCATCTGTAAAATGAGCTGAAGAAGAAAATGACTAACTACTCTAGTAACTTTAAGAAAACCCCAAATGGGATCATAAGGAATTGGACATCATGACTGAAAAATTACTGAACAGCAACAAAATAAAACTCTAAATAAAGAAAAGAAGAATTGAATAAAAAAGTCTGTCAAGACTTAATCATTTCTTAAGTTAAATTCTAAAGAAAACTTAACTGGTACAAATTGCCACAGTGAAATTACCTCAGTCTACAAATACTTGTTCCCTTTGCTAGAGAAATATGGCAACCAAGAGCAATACTAGTTCAGAATATAAAGTTATTTGTAAAAAATTATGAAGATAATGGAAGATTATGAGTAATGTCACATCATAAAATAATGAGAAGCCCTGGAGGAAAAAATAGGTTATAGAAAACTTGGTGACACAAAAATACAAGTCAAATGATCCTTAGAATATTTCATGATGAAGCTAGGAAAAAAACAGACAAGAAATTTGAAAATGTCTATAAATATTTCAATAACAAGCTCTTTTCTCCATCAATTACAGTGAAGTCACAGAATTTGGACTTTCAGATCATAGTCCCTGATGTGTTGAATGAGGGAGTAAAAATGACAATAAAGAAAATAAAGATGGAAAAAACAGCTGAACTGGAGAATTAAGGAGACAGTTCTCAAGATATCAGAATGAGAAGAATGCATAACACTTTGAAGAAAAACTCAGATCTCATTATTGCAAAAAAAAATAGCTACCAATACATATGTCTAATTTCTCATATAATAATAATACATTTATCAAGTATTTCAAAATTTGCAAAACATTTTACATGCATTATTTCATTTGTTCCTCATAATAATCATGTGAGATAGGTGATATTATTGTTACCATATTACAGATGATGTTACTGGCTTAAAAGTTAAGTGATAAAGATCACACAGGTGATAAAATTCTGAGGGTACTTTGCTTTCAATCTTCCTGATCCCAAATCTAGTGCTCTATCATATGTTACCTAGCTGTCTTTTGACACCAACTTTATTAGAATAATCCATATGGACATTTTACAGATCTACTTGATGAAAGTTTGAGAATGAAATATGTTTTCACAAATAATATTTCCAGGTATACTGCATTTTCATAGTCACAGTATGACTAAGTAGAGAGAAAAAAATATCCCATTGTGTTCACAGCTTTTTGACATTTTTTTTTAATTTGGCCGAACAAAATACTACCTTACTGATTCTTTCCTAATAATATCACCTATGCATGTTTTAAAATGTTGATTAATGGGGCAGCTAGGTGGCGCAGTGGATAGAGCACCAGCCCTATAGTCAGAAATACCCGAATTCAAATCTGACCTCAGACACTTAACACATCCTAGCTGTGTGACCTTGAGCAAGTTATTTAACCTCAATTGCCTCAGCAAAAAAAAAAAAAGCAAAAAACAAAACAAAAAAACAAATAAAATGTTGTTTAGTCATTTCAGTTGTTTGCAACTTTTCATGACCCCTTTTGGTATTTTCTTGGAAAAGTGGTTTTTCATTTCCTTCTCCAACTCATATGACAGATGAAGAAACTGAGGTATACAGGGTTAAGTGACTTACCCAGGGTCACCTAGTTAGCAAGCATCTGAGGTCAGATTTGAATTCAGGGAGATGAGAGTTCTCTCCATGATTCTATCTATGTCTTAAAAGACTCCTTAAAAGATGTGATAATGAGATCATTTTATTTGATGACCTTTTTTTTTTTTTGCTTTTTGCTGAGGCAATTGGGGTTAAGTGACTTGCCTAGGGTCACACAGCTAGGGAATGTTAAGTGTCTGAGACCAGATTTGAACTCAGATCCTCCTGATTTCAGGGTTGGTGCTCTATCCACTGCGCCACCTAGCTGCCCCTGATGACCTTCTGATGATCAGTGTCATACTAGTTAAGTAAAAAGGAGAGATGACTTACAAAGGTACACAGTAGCTCCTCCTCAACTTTCCAAAAAGGAATAATATTAGTGGTATAAATAATGGAATCAGAAATGTATGCAAATTTGCAAAGGTAATAAGTTGGTGATGGAATGAGAATGAAGGGCAGCATGCATCTTTCAGTGGTAGCCATGCAACAGTGAGAAATCTAAAGGTAGGTCCCTAGCATACCATGGAAACTCCTAATGGAAGGATTATGGCAGACAAAGGTTCAATAAGAAGAGAGAGCATGAATGTGTGGCAATCTTTCCTTTTGGAGGAAACACCCATAGATGAAATCAAAGGTGCCTTAATTATGGAAGAATTAATGGTTCTAGGAGCAAAAAATTTCAAGCTTGATAGTTTCTTAGAAAGCATCTTGTAATAGATAATGTAATATAACATAGTAAGGTTCACATTAGTGAAATAATATGTAGAAAGTCTTCAAGCTGGGTGGCCTAGCTGTACCAGATCTAAAACTATACTATACAGCAGTGATCAACAAAACCATTTGTTACTGGCTAAGAAACAGAGTAGTGGATCAGTGGAATAGGTTAAGTTCAGAGGACAAAATAGTCAATGACAATAGTAATCTAGTGTTTGATAAACCCAAAGACCCCAGTTTTTGCGATAAAAACTCACTATTTGACAAAAACTGCTGGGAAATTGGAAACTAGTATGGAATAAACTAGGCATTGACCCACACCTAACACCGTATACCAAGATAAGGTCGAAATGGATTCATGAGCTAGATATAAAGAATGATATTATAAACAAATTAGAACAATGTAGGATGGTTTACCTCTCAGACCTGTGGAGGGGGAAGGAATTTGTGACCAAAGAAGAACTAGAGGTCATCATTAATCACAAAATATATCAAGTTAAAAAGTTTTTGTAGAAACAAAATGAATGCAGACAAGATTAGAAGGGAAGCAATAAACTGGGAAAACATTTTTACATTCAAAGATTCTGATAAAGGCCTCATTTCTAAAATATATAGAAAATTGACTCAAATATATAAGAATTCAAGCCATTCTCCAATTGATAAATAGTCAAAAGATATGAATAGACAATTTTCAGATGATGAAATTGAAACTATTTCTAGTCACATGAAAAGGTGCTCCAAATCACTATTGATTAGAGAAATGCAAATTAAGACAACACTGAGATACCACTACACACCTGTCAGATTGGCTAAGATGGCAGGAAAAGATAATGACAAATGTTGGAGGGGATGTGGGAAAACTGGGACACTGAATACATTGTTGGTGGAACTGTGAACGGATCCAACCATTCTGGAGAGCAATCTGGAACTATGCTCAAAAAGTTATCAAACTGTGCATACCCTTTGACCCAGCAGTGTTTCTACTGGGCCTGTATCCCGAAGAGATCTTAAAGGAGGGAAAGGAACCTACATGTGCAAAAATGTTTGTGGCAGCCCTTTTTGTAGTGCCAAGAAACTGGAAACTGAATGGATGCCCATCAGTTGGAGAGTGGCTGAATAAGTTATGGTATATGAATTTTATGGAATATTATTGTTCGGTAAGAAACGACCAGCAGGATGATTTCAGAGAGGCCTGGAGAAACTTGCATGAACTGATGCTAAGTGAAATGAGCAGAACCAGGAGAACATTATACACAGCAACAAGACTATACGATGATCAATTCTGATGGACATGGTTCTCTTCAACAATGAGGTGATTCAAACCAGTTCCTATTGTTTAGCAATGAAGATAGTCATATACATCCAGAGAGAGGCCTGTGGGAATTGAGTGTGGACCATAACACAGCATTTTAATGCTTTCTGTGAATATTTTCTTGAATTTTGTTTTCCTTCTTAGGCTGTTTTTTTTTTCTCTTTCTAGATCTGATTTTTCTTGTACAGTAAGATAACTGTATAGATATGTATACATATATTGGATTTGTCATATAATTTAACATATTTAACATGTATTAGATTACCTGTCATCTAGGGGTGGGGATAGGGGGAAGGAGGGGAAAAGCTTGGAACAAAAAAAAATATTTTGCAAAGGTCAATGTAGAAAAATTACACATGTTCTGTAAATAAAAAGCTTTAATTAAAAAAAAAGAAAGTCCTCAAGCTAATTAGTGGTAGAGTAAGACTAAAAAAGAGTTCTCCTTGCTTCCAAAGTTCAGGGTTCTGACCTCTACATTTTACAGCCAGGGATAATCAATTATTGGTTTAAAACCAAACATCTTCAAAAACAAAACACACAATCTGTCATTCTGTGAAAATGTTCACTGAGAGTAAGATAATTCATTCAAATAATATCCTGATAAGAAGCATTAATAACTGATTTAAACTAAGGCTACATAAAAGTAAACATGATAATAGTGAATGGATTAATAAATGTTTCCCATTTCTGGAACTTAGCTCAAGAGGCTCAGTATAACTGCTTCTAAAATGGAGTTGTAATTTGTCCTACATTTGTTTAGATGGGCTTTTTCCCCTGGTGTTCTGGACACAATATTTCTTAGATGCAGCCACATTTTATCTTTAGGGAGGAAATAGCAGTGATTTTTTTTTTTTTTTTTTGATTTGAGAAAGTGTTGAAAGGGTAGGGCAAGGAAAGTGATAGTTGAAAAACTGTTTCATAGGAGATAGTTTTTTTAATTTCTTTTCACACTCCCGTTTTCTCATTATAAATATCATGAAATCTTAGAGTAAAAGAATGATCAGGAAAAATTTAACCACGCTATAGGTGATGCCTTCATCATTAGGGGATGAAAAGATGGATTTTACAACCTCACTCATCATCCCATTTAGTTACCTTAGCTTTATAATCATCCATCCTTATATTCAGAAACATTGAATAAAGTATTCTTAGCATTATGTTAAATGTTAGGTAAAGGAAAGAATGATACAAGTCCAGTCATTTCTTCCTTACTCTCAGATAATGATTTTGATTCATATTTTATTGAGAAGTTTGAGGTCACCTGACATGAATATCCTTATAATTTCATAATCCTCAATATTCTCACCTATCCACAATTCCTTCTTCCCAGGTTCAGAAGTGTTACTTCTTTATTATCATAGTTGAGTCTTCCACCTGTGGGCTGGTTCTACTTTTTTTCTTCTCTATCAGTCACCCCTTCTTTCATGTATATTTAATCTTTTTCTACTGGATCCTTCCCCTGAGTCGACAAATACTCAAGTTTTCCTTATCCTAAAACTAAAACAATATATTTATCAATCCTTTTCCATCAGATAAAATTTATACTTTCTGCCTCACCAAACTGTCATGAGGCTCAAATGAGAATTTATGGAAACTTCTTTATAAACTAATTGTATAAGTGAGTTAACATTATTTTGCTCTCCTCCTGCCTCTTTCCTCTGAATAGTTCTGCCTCTTTTGTAGGTTTCTCATTTTTCCCCCTACCTCTTATACATGAATATGCTGATAAAAAATTCTATACTTGCTGTACTTTTAATTCTCCTATTAAACTCTCTTCCTTATGGATCTTATCCATTCATATGGCTTCACCTTTCTGCAAATAATTTCCAAATATATTCTTCTACTCTCAAATGCTTTCTAAAATTAGTCTTTTATCTCCAAATGTCTATTAGATATCACCTTCTTTAATTTTTTAATTAATCAGATAATAATTCGTTTATTTTTAATACACATTATTTTATGAATTATGCTGGGAGGGAAAAATCAGAATAAAAGGGAAAAGCCATGGAAGAGAAAAAAAAAAAAAACAGAAAGAAGTGAACATAGTATGTTTTAATTTACCTTCAGTCTCCATAGTTCTTTTTCTGGATCCTTTTTCCTCCTTGATGATTTTCTTGAGATAGAGACCCAGTAATAGCACTGCTGGGTCAAAGGGCATGCACATAGTCCTTTGAGCATAGTTCCAAGTTGCTCTCCAGAATGGTTGCATCATTTCACAACTCCATCAACAATTAGTGTCCTAGTTTTCCCTCATCCCCTCCAACATTTATCATAATCTTTTCTTGTCATTTTAGCTAATCTGAGAAGTTTGAAGTGGTTTAATTTACATTTCTCTAATCAGTCGTGATTTAGAGTATTTTCTCATATAACTATAGTTGACCCTGAAAATTGTTCATATCCGTTGCCCATTTATCAATTGGAGAATGACTTGTATTCTTATAAATCTGATACTGTTCTTTATATATTTTTATCACCTTCTTTATGTGCACCTCCCTTCAAATTCATCATGCCCTAAACTAAACATATTTCAGCACGCAGCCTGACCTTTTTCCTAATTTCTTTACTGCTGTTGAGGGCACCAGAGTTTAAAGATTATCTTTATCTTTTATCTCAACATATTCAGTTATCAAGTCATTTAATTCTTTTGTTGTTTTTTAATTGTTTTTCAGTCATGTCTGATTCTTTGTGACCCCATTTGGGGTTTTCTTGACAAAGATACTGAAAAGATTTGGCATTTCCTTCTCTAACTTTAGAGAGGAGAAACTGAGACAAACAGGATTAAGTAACTTGCCCAGGATCATACCAGATTTGAACTTGTGAAGATGAGTCTTCCTGACTCCAAGCCCAGTATGCTGTATCACTTAGCTTCTTTATTTTAATTGTACCTCCCTAATTTCTCTCAAATTGATCAATTTTTTCTATTCCCATAATACTCTAAGCCAAGCTTTCAAGTCTTTTCTTTTTAGAAGACTCTTTACATTCAAAGGATTTTGAGCTGGAAAGAAACTTAGAGATTGTCTAGTTCAGTCTTGTAATTTTACAAAGCCCGAGGCCCAGAGAAATAGTTTCCCAAGAATACACAAGTAGTAAAAAAAAAAACAGAGTGGAGAATGGAGTCCAGATTTTCTGACTCTAAATCTAGTGCCCTTTCTACTGCATTTTAGTGGTATTCTATTTGATGCTGAATTCTAAACTCCAATCTATTTTTCATATTTTTGCCTAATTCATTTTTCTTATGCATTTCTCTTACCAAGCTCCAACAATGAGAAAAGTTTCAAGCAAATAGTCAAGGGTGATACTTAATCACTATTTCAGTTTTCTCTCCCTTTAACTGTGGGTGTTAGGTAGATTATTTGCCAGAAGGAACTTTACCAGCCACTTACTAGCTGTGTGAGCCTGGAAAGGTAATAACTTCTATCTGGGATAATAATAGTCCCTACCTCTCAGGGAGGTTGTGAAGGGATAAATTGAGTTAATATTTGAAAAGTGCTTAGCTTGTGTCTGGCACATAATAGATGTTAATACATCCTTTATTGGTTCAATTTTGGAAATGGGAATCAACAATCTATTAAGATAGTGCTAGAGGTTGTGAATATTAAGGAGAATTCAGATGAGGCTCTTAGGAATCACAGGTACTGCTCAGATGAGAAGCAGATCAAAAGTTTTGGTTGTATGGGGAACTCCGATAGAGGCTAGGATTGGATCTAGGCAATCTGCTCTTTCCTTTAAGGTTAGGTCTTTCCAGGGGTTAGGCATTGGCCAGGACCTGATACCAAATCAATCCCAATGAGGTAGAAATGAAGGAGAAATCACTGGTTGATGATAAGGGCTTGGGTTCAGATATACTAATTAGGCAACCATACCTAAAGCAGAAATGAAGGATTTTAATAGCCAAAGGTTTAGGATTGTTAAAATTACATGTAGACATCCTTAGAAGTAACTAGGGTAATACCTTCCAAAGGGGAGGAATGGGCCAAAGAAGAGAAGGAGGAGGAGAAGAAGAAAAATAACAATTTATGAAGGCAGTTCAGAAAACATAAGCATGAGTGCATAGGGAAAATATTATGTGGGTACCAAAATCTGGGAAAGAAAGGAGGGCAATAAGAATTACAGCTAAAGTAGGCATCCCAATAGGTAAGGTTGAATATGCAGAACACAGAATTACCCAAGACAAAGAAATGAGGAGTTTCATCTAGAATGGATAGTGGTATCAGAAGGAAGGAGGGAAAGTAGGAAAAGATAAGAAGAGAAAAAGGAAAGCCATAGGATATTCTTGTACTTTAAGAGAAGGAGCACTGGACTTGGAGTCAGAAGGTCTGTCTATTTTAAATCCCTGCTCTAAGGGGTAAGGGTGGGCAAGTTCCTTCATTGAAGTACTGTAGGGAACAGACCTTTTAAACCTTACAATGCTATATGCAAACACATACACAGGAGCTATTAATATCTTTCATCCCACTCCTCTACTGATGGTAAATTCCACTGATGTGAGCCCAAGAGATCATATTTTCTATTTTTCAGGTGGGAGCAAATAATCTGACATGGGAGATTTATAATGGATCTTACTTCAAATAGTGTATTATGAGAGGCAGGTTGGTACAGCTGATAGAGAGCTATTCTCAAAGCCAGGGGAAAATGTGTTGAAATCTAGTCTTTGATACATAATGCCTATGTAACAACCCTAGGCTATTTTCTAAGGCTATACATTGCAGAAAAAAATTCCAATCTGCATTAGCCAAAGGACATTCTTCACCAGAACTCCTTACCTTAATGAAAGCACAAGTCTAATTAAAAAAATCATGAGGAAAAAAAAAAAAAAAGAACAGGAGCTTTGAAGACATTATAGAGACTCACTGAGCAAATCAAGGTAAAAGATTTTGTTCTTTCTTTTCCTTGAGGTTATTTAGGAACACTGGGTCAGACACTGCCTTTCTCTGTCCTTAATAGTTGATTTCTTGAGTACTTACTTTCTCAGTCCTTTATTGCTGAATCCAGATTGTTTGAGAGAATGGAGTGTGTGGGAGAAGAGCCAGGCCTCAGGAAGATAACAGGAACTGCTTAACTCCCTAGAGAATGACTTACCACCTAATCCTCACTCCCACCAAGGGAGGAAAATATCCAATGATTTTATTTTCCAACACTACACAGATAAGGACTAGTTCCAGAATCCTCCTTGGTCCACCCTGCTTAGATAAGGGAAACCTTGGGGCCTTAAACAAAGGTTCATTTGAAATAGTTAAGAAACCAATCAATTGGGCTTGTTTATTTGTAATGTTAATGATGTAATATGACCATAAAATAGATTGCAAATGCTGGGGCTATAGACTGCCTTTATAATTTCTCAGTTTTGAAGAGGGATACTTATTCCCCGGGGGAGTAGGGGATATGCAATTAATAGATGCTGCAGGCAGCTGGGTAATATCCTGGATAGAGTACTAGATTGAGGATTGGGACAAACATGAGTTTAAATTCTACCTGAGGCATTTGCTTCCTGTGAGATTTGGGGAAAGTCATTAAGCTCTACATTTTCTTCATATGTAAAATGGGCAATTATCATAGCACCTGAAGTGAAATTACATATATAAAGCATTTTCAAACCTTAAAGTGCTATATAAATGTTGTTGCTATTGTTATTGTTATAGTCACACTGTTTTCATGTCTTTCCTGTACTGACTTTTCAGGATTGAAGCCACAGATATGGAAGATAGTGTGACATGATTAGAAGGACATGGTGAGGTAAGAGGTTCCTTAACAGTAGCTGGTCAGCTGGAAATTTGCACTGATGAATATAAGTCTGAAATAGACCTCTGATAAGGTAAAAACTTTGCATTTACTGAAAGAGAAGGGTTTCAACTCAACGCTTAGTCAAAGTCCTACTACATTTAATTCTACAAGAATTTTTGAATACTTTTTATAAGCAAGACAAGAGTGCTTTCTGCACTTACAGTTCACCTCTCAGAGAACATTGTAGAATAGGAGAGAAAAAACACACAGGCAATTCTAGAATGGAAACTCCTTGAGGGCAGGAACTATTGCATTATTGTTGTACTTCCGGCACTAGCCCAGTGCTTTACTATGTGTTTAATAAATGCTTGTGGATGAATTGAATGTGATATAAATTATGATATCACATAATAGTAAGGGCAAAATACCCTAATTACCTCTGAGAATGCTTGCATATAATTTTAACAGCCCCATACCCTTTACTATTAAAATCCTTCACTTCCATCTTAGGTAGGGTTGCCTAATTAGCATATCTGAACACAAGCTCCATACTGCCTTATTATCAGTGGTTTCTCCTTTATTTCTACCTCACTGAAATTGATTAAGTACACTGGATAAGGGGGCTAAGACTAAAAGAAAGAGCAGATTACCTAGATCCAATTCTAATCTCTAGGTTGATTTCTCTGAAAGAGTTACACCAATTCAATGAAGGGTTTTTTTTTTTTTTCTTTTTTTCTTTTTTGAGGAGACTGCACCTTATTTGGGCCATGAAAAAAGGAAGAAAGGATTTACAAGTAAAGACAAAGAAAGGCAAGAGACCATTTCAAATATGGGACATAGAAACAAGTGAGAATAAGAAAATGATGAATAGAGTATCTTTATTTGACTGGAATTAAATAGGATAAGGATAGGGGAAGGTAATATTTCAGTGATTCTCCAACATTGCTATAATTACAGTATTTTTTGGCATGAAGAATTATAGCAGACAATATATTTATTTTGGCAATAAAGACAATTACTACAGTAGCTGTGCCTTCTGACTGATGATATAAGGCCTAGGATTCCTCTGCCTTGCTTTCCCATCTCCACCCATCTCATTTCCTTCTTTATTTACTTTCCCATGGCTTCCATTGATGGAGATGGTATACCAATACCCACCCAGAAAGAGAAGGTGGCAAACTGTAGGTGGAAGGACAGGGTGGGTGAAAATAGACTTCTTGGGGTTATGGAGAGACGTTTCAAAACACACCTAATGAAAAATGGTATAGTATATCCTTTGAAAATATACTTTAGCATGATATGAGACTGATTAGACTTGTGAAGGGTTTTTTAATTCCAAAGCCAGATTAAACTTCATTCAATAATCAATAAGGAGCCATTGATGGTTTTTTGGGGAAAAAAAAAGATCCCTGTTCTACTTTAAATTATGAGACAATCATGGTAGAACAACTATAGGGAATGTTGTTCATCCATTATTTTTAAAGAGGACCAGTAACTTCATGGATTCATGTGTGAATTAAAGTTAGGCAGAATTGTACAAAGTCACTTCCCTTTTCAGGCTCATCCAAATCCAGTGGCAAAACAAAAAGCCAAATGGCAGTGGTGGCTCAGGATGCTGTGAATAAAATTGCACTCCTGAATCACTGAATCAGTTCAAAACTCCAACAACTCCAATCAGAGAGTCAATTTCCCCACAACCCCTACAACATTTTTCACTTTCTTTTTCTGTCATCATAGCCAATCTGATAGCTGTAAAATGGTACCTCAGAGGTGTTTTCATTTGCATTTCTCCAGTCAATAATGATTTAGAGCATTTTTTCATATGACTATAATCATATGTTATGATTTCTTTATCTAAAAAAAAGCTTGTTCATATCTTTTGACCATTTATCAATTGGGAAAAGATTGGTATTCCTCAATATTTGACTCAGTTCTTTATATATGTGAGAAATGAGGGTGTCAGAGACAACTTGCTATAAAAATGTTTTCTAGTTTTCTGCTTTCCTTGTAATCTTGGTTGCATTGATTTTATACAAAAGCTTTTAATATAATCAAAATTATTCATTTAACATCTAGATAATGTTTTCTAATCAAATTAACTAAAGGTTTATCTATTTTATTATTTTTTTCATAAAACCAACTCTTAATTTTGTTTATTAGTTCAATTTTTTTTACTTTCAATTTTATCAATCTTCCATTTTATTTTCAGAATTTCAAATTTGGTATTTAATTGGGGTTTTTAATTTCTTCTTTTTCTAGCTTTTTTAGTTGCATGCCCAATTCACTGATCTTCTTTTGCTCTATTTTATGCTATTGAGCTTCTAGGTATACAATTTCCCTTAAGAACTGCTTTGGCTGCGTCCCATAAATTGTGGTATGTTTTCTCATTATCATCATTCTCTTGGATAAAATTGCCGATTGTGTCTATGATTTGTTGTTTCAGATAATTTTGTTTCCAATAAATTTTTGGTCTATTTTTCTGTGGCTCTTTACTACATAATAATTTTTATTGCATCATGATCTGGAAAAGATGCATTTACTATTTCTGCCTTTCTGCATTTGATTTTGAGGTTTTCATGCTCTAATACATGGTCAATTTTGTGTAGCTTTCGCAAACCTCTGAGAAAAAAGTCTACTACTTTCTGCCTCCATTCAATTTTCTCCAAAGATCTATCATACCTAACTTTTCTAGAATTCTATTTACCTCCTTAACTTCTTTCTTCTTTATTTTGTGGTTTGGTTTATCTAGTTTTAAGAGAGCAAGGTTGAGATCCCCCACTAGTATAATTTTGCTGTCTAATTCTTCTTGTACGTGAGAGGTACTCTAAACTCCTCCTCTAGGAATTTGTATGCTATCCCAATTGGTACATATGTTTAGTATTGATATTATTTCATTTAGATAATGCTTTCAATCTCTTGTTTTGGCATAAATTCTTCCCTTCTCCACATATCTTACAGGTAAACTATTCTTTGTTATATTAATTTCTTTTTGGTACCATCCTTTATTTCCAAATCATGTACCCATTTGATCTTCTCTTGGTATACAGTATAAGATGCTGGTCTATATCTAGTTTCTACCAGATTGCTTTCCAGTTTTCCTAGCAGTTTTTGTTGAACAGTGAGTTTTTTCTCAAAAGTTTTTGTCTTTGCGTTTTTCAAACACTGGATTACTATGGCCATTTACTACTATGTTTGTTGTACTTAATCTATGCCAGTGATTCACCACTCTATTTCTCTCTTTTTTATTTCTAAATAACTCTAGTAATATATTTTTCAACATAGAATATAGGTTGTAGGAACTCATAGATAACAAAAAGTCACTTATTTGCTAAGGTGGGTTTTAGCTTCTTTTGTTCTCTTCACTATGGAAATTGATTCATGTCATTTAAAACTGAATTAAATTATAGTAACTGATGCTGATGTATTTTCTTTTATTTGTATATGAAGATTTGTGTGGATTACATATAAGTTCTGTATTCATATCCTCAGCAAGATTGTAAGAAAAGTTTTTTGTTTTTGTTTTGTTCTGTTTTGTTTTGTTTTTTGCCAACTCTCTTCAGATATCTCGGAAAGTTTTTCCTGGATTCTGACCCCAAATTTCTTCCTACGAGTGTGGTAAGGCATATAGACTGATCTTTTTAATCTGCTTGGGTAGTCTAGGGATCTACTCTCTGGACCTAGACTCAAATATCCTTTATTAACCAAGCTCTTGTGTTCCCACATACAAACAAATTACATTAGTTCTTTGTCTTGAAATCTTAAAGTATGAGAAATAGGATTTGCCCAGGAAGATTAAGGCTTGCCAGTTAATGAAAGAATCTGGTCTATTCTTTGGAGAATTGTTCTCAGAGAGACTGTAGCATACAATCAGCATTCAATCAGAGTAAATACCTTCTTTAATGTGACCTCAAAATCTATTGAAGTTTAGGCCAGCGCACATGCTTATTATCCAATGGGGAAAACTATCAATTAAGGTATAGCTGTATATCAGAAAGAGTGACAGAAAGAGACCCTAGAAGCAAAACATATTTTACTCTTAACTTTTTCTGAGCTATATTTGTGCATAAAAGAATGACTGGTATGTCATTTGCAAAAATAAATCCAAAAGTCGGAATTAGTTCTGTCACCATTTTACTAGAATTTTTAATGCTGTATCTTATTTGACACATAGGCCACAACCTTTCTTAAGTCTTGTCATTCTATGTAATTCTTACCCAGTTTTTCCCACAAAATCTACACTACACTTGCTCCCAACATTATTGAATGAAAAAAAAAAAAAAAAACTCTTTTAGAAGAAGAAAAAGTGAGCTCACATGTGACAGTATTGGCACAAGTATCTGAGTTGATGCATAATACCAAAAAGCTACTATGAATTTAGTGATGTTCTTAAATGAATCTAAAATTTACTAGAAACAATAGCTAGAAGCTAATCTGCAATAGATAAGTAATCAAACATATGACAAAAAGTTCTCTAAAGAAAAAAATATAAACAATTAACAAGCACATGAAAAAGTGATCCAAAAAACTCATAATAAGAAATGCAACCCTGAGGTTCAATCTCATTTGAATTGAGGTTCAATTTCAATCCTGAAAATTGACTGTTAGTTAATGTTGGAATGCTTGTGTGAAGATAGACACTTATCTAAATCATTGTTGGTGGTGCTGTGAATCAGTACAAACATTTTTGAAAATAATTTGGAGTTTTCCAAATAAATTGACTAAGATATTCTTTGAACTAGACATTCCACTATTAGTCTTATGCCTCAAGAAGTCTATTGATAAGAATAAAGTTTCCATATACATGTAAACAGTAATACTAACATATTTTATGAAGGGAAAAAATTGGAAACAAAATAAATGTCCAGTGATTGGAGAATAACTAAACAAACTGTGGTACACAAACACATTATTACTGTGAACTTATGAATATGATGAAAAAAGAAAAACATAAAAAGGTATCTATAACCTGATGTTGAGTGAAGTAAGCAGAGCCAAGAAACAATGTACAGAATAATAACAGTATAAATATAACATATTAATGCTACATAATTACAAGAAAAATATGGCTGTGAAGAAAATATATGAGTAGAGCAGACATTCTTACATTACTTCTTTCAGAGATGAGAGGTCCGTGAGTGTGGTATATCTCACAAATTTTCAGACATTTTTTACCTGATTAGTTTTTGCTGATTTTAAAAATATTTTCCTTTTTTGTCTTTAAAAATATTATTTTTATGTAGATGATTTCAGAAGATGAGGGATTGGTATTCTAGAAAATTTTGATGGTGCAAAAAAAGTGATAAAAATTTTAGAAATGTATATGTACATATACATATGTCTAAATGTTTTTAAATGCTTTCCATATATTACCTTACTTGAGTTTTATAGTATTTTGATATAGGCATTATTATTATTATCCCTGTTTTACAGATGAGGAACCCGAGACTCCGCAAATTGCTGAGTGGTTCAATAACTAGGAAGTATTTGAAGCAAGAACAGAATCCTGAAGTTCCTATCTGAAGATCTATAAACTAGACAATATTTTCTCTCATCACACTACCATTTAATTATATTTGAAATATAGACACTTATTTATATTTGTTTAGTCTGTAAAAGACATTTTTATACACTGCCATGCTGACTATTTTGTACATAAATAAAGAACAAGAGGCAGCTAGGTGGTGCAGTGAATAGAATACCAGCCCTGATGTCAGTAGGACCTGAGTTCAAATCTGACCTCAGACACTTAACACTTCCGAGCTATGTGACCCTAGGCAAGTCACTTAATCCCAATTGCCTTAGCAAAAAAAAAAAAAAAATCAAATAAGTAACAAAATGATAATTCCTAATATATACATATGTATATATATATATATATATACATATTTTGGGAGGGCAATGATACCTTCAATTCCAAACCAAATAATTATACATTGTCAACTGGAATAGGACAATCATAAGAAGGGGCATCTTCCCCAAGTGTAGATTATATGTGAAATAAGAAATAGAATCAAAGAGCTAGGAAAATATAAAGAGAGAAATATTGAAGAACCTATGGTTATTGAAAAATCTTCATTTAAGATTTCACTTAAAATAAACTACAGAATAATAGTGAAAAGGATGACAGAAACTGTTATTGTATCCAACAATTTTGTAATGGAGAATACTTTGTAATGGATATACTTAGACAAAATTTTCAAATCCTTTTTTTGAAAATTATAACACAAATCCAATACGTCACATATGTCAAAACAGGACACTTTTTAAAAACTGGAATTTGTGGGGCAGCTAGCTGGTGCAGTAGATAGAGCACCAACC
>JAJPUD010001811.1:297170-353213 GCA_023553655.1 Myrmecobius fasciatus
TGGAATTTGTGGGGCAGCTAGCTGGTGCAGTAGATAGAGCACCAACCCTGAAGTTAGGAGGACTTGAGTTCAAATCTGGTCTCAGACACAATACCTCCTAGCTGTGTGACCCTGGGCAAGTTATTTAACCCCAGTTACTGAACCAAAAAAAATTTTTTTAAATTGGAATTTATTTTCATCCTTAATAGATGCATTTTCTGATAATATTTGAAAGTATAAAAACATTTCAGAAAATTCTGGTGACAGTATATGCAGCAGTTATTATTACAGTAAGAATCACAAAGGAAAACTGAAGCTCTCAAGGAATAGCCATCAAAATTCAGGCATCAGATGTTATTATAGAAAGAGACTTGGGAAAGCTTTTGAAGATCTGTGCAGTGACATTATCAGGTTATATCAATCCCCAGCTGGAATATGTGGTAAAAAAAATATGAGCACTTATCAGACTATTAAAAGTAACAAAAAAAATGGAAAACAAAAATATACCACAAATTCCCTATTCCTTTAATAAAAAGTTGAAGCAAAGAGCTAAAGTTATTAGGGTGAAGGGTCAAAGTGCACAACAAACAAAACTAGCAATTCAACATTGATCAAAAACTTTATTAAAGAAGCTTGAGAAGTAAAGGAAATCAGAAGAGAAAGAAGAATTTTGAAGTAGGAGGATGTGGAGATTTTCTGTTCATCTGTTTGCTAACAAGAAGCCCAAAATAATTAAAACTCAAGCTGGATCAAATGAGAAATAGAAGATTTTTGCACTGTTAACATAATGAAAAACAGAACAATTATGATCTCTATTTAAAACATGCCAACTACTTAATAATGTCAAGAAAAATTAATACAAAATGTGTTTTTTTTTTCAGGAAGACAATTTAAGCCCATTATAGCTTTGTCCAGCCTTAACTCTATTATCATCTCTCCTAAGAAAAACTAAGCATTATTTCTAAATTTTAAAGAGAGTTGAAACAAAACATTTTATTAATAACTTTATTTATATGGATGAAATCAAACTCTATGATGCCACTGAAAACATATTCAATATTTCCTTCATCAATTTCTGGTGATATCAAAATGTCACTTGGACTCAGCAAACATAAATTTCATATTTTTTACATTCATTGAAAGAACTGGTAGACTTTTAATGCAGATCAAAGTATACTGTTTTAATTTTATTTTTTCAAGGTTTTTTCCTTTTGCAAACTATTTTTTTTGAAAAATGTTTCTTGTTTCATAAGATTAATATGGAAATAGGTACATGTATAATCAGTATTAAATTGCTTACCGAGGGATGGGTAAGGGAAGAAAGGAAGAAAAATTTGAACTCGAAATTTTTATTTAACAAAATGAATGTTGAAATTGTCTTTATATGTAATCAAAAAATTAAATACTATTAAAAATAAATTAAAAAACAAGCATAAAATTCTTCACATGAATCAAGAAAAGACTGAGGTTGAAGGCTTCCATTGTGTATCCAGAGGCCAAAATAAATCAATAGGTAAATGTGGTACTTGGGGAAAAATTTTTTTTGTATTTTTCAGGCAAGAAACATCAGGCACGGCTTTATTTTTTCTCCCTCTCACTTCCTTTATAACCTTTTTAAGAAATATTCACAATAAAGCAAAGCAAATTTCTATATTGATCTCTTACAAAGATAAACATTTTAGTCTATATGTAAAGTTTATGACCTCTTTTCTCAGGAGTTGAATAGCATGTTTCATTTTACATTCATAAAATGAACCATAATAAATTTAGAAAGTGTTCTTAAAAATAAAAAGCATTCATAAATTTTTGTAAGGAGATCATAAGATTTATCATTATTTTATATTAATATTAAATAATAAGAAACTTTGTTCACATTAGTCATGTTGTGAAAGAAGAGAAAGAAAAAATACAAGAAAAAACAACAAAAAATTTTTGTATGATTTGATTTGCATTCAGACTGCATAGTTCTTTCTCTGGATTTTCCATTGTCATTTTTCCCCATTGTCAGCATTTTCCATTAAGAATTTCTTGGAATTGTCTTAAATCACTGTGGAAAAAAGCTAGATCTATCATAGTTGATCATCACACAATATTGCTGTTACTTTGTACAATGTATTCTTGATTCTTCTCACTTCATGTAAGTCTTTCCATGCTTTTCTGAAATCAGTCTATTCATCATTTCTTATAGAACAATGGTATTCTATTACCACTTGGTATTGCTGGATCAAAGGGTATGCATGCACAGTTTTATAGCCTTTTGGGCAGTTCCAAATTGTTAGATCAGTTCACAACTCTAACAATGTATTAGTGTTGTAATTTTCCCACATTTTCAATGTTTATCATTTTTCTTTTCTGTCATAATAACCAATGTAATATATGTGAGGTAATGGCTTGAAGTGGTTTTAATTTTCATTTCTATAATCTTTCTTTTTTTTCTTTCTTTTCTTTTTTCTTTTTTTTTTTTTTGCTAAGGCAATTGGGGTTAAGTGACTTGCTCAGGGTCACACAGCTAGGATGTGTTAAGTGTCTGAGACCAGATTTGAACTCAGGTCCTTCTGAATTCAGAACTGGTGCTCTATCCACTGCACCACCTAGCTGCCCTGCAATTCTGTAATCAATAGTGATTTAAAGAATTTTTTTTTTCATATAACTATAGGTAACTGATTTTTTTTTTCTGAAAACTGCTTCTTCATATCCTTTAATCATTTATCAATTGGGGAATGTCTTAAATTTTTATGAATTTTACTCAGTTTTCAATTTGAGAAATGAGGTTTTTATCAGAACTATTGGCATGTATTATTTCCTAGCTTTCTGCTTTCCTTCTATATCCTGGCTGCATTGGTTTTGTATGTGCAAAACCTTTCTAATTTAAAGTAATCAAAATTATCCATTTTGCATTTAATAATGTTTTCTGTCTCTTTTTTGGTCACAAATTCCTCCCTTCTCCAAAGATCTGACAGGTAAAGTATCCCTTGATCTCCTAATTTGCTTACTCATTATGTCTAAATCATGAGCACTCATGATAAAATACAAAGTTCATCCCCTTAAAATAGTTATAAAAAGATTATCACTTTCTCAGTAAAAGGAGAAAAATAATTAGATTATATTTTAGACCATGACAAGTAGGTTAAAAAAACACAATTGCAACATTTTTGGAATAAGCATATATTACTGTGCCAAGCTCTAGTAAATGTCAATAATACATGTGCCATTTGATTTATTAAATGTACCAAAAGCAGTGTACTTCTAAAAGAATACTATGAAATAAATAGCTGGGATCCAAATAATGAAATGAAAAGATCTTTCATGGGTGATATCTGAATGAACTCAGTCAACTGCATGATGACTGAGAAATATTGAACAAATGCATGACTCATAAGGGTGTTTTTTCCCATGGAAATGGAAATATTTATGATAGCAATTCAGAACCATGTTACCACTATCAGAAAATATAGAAGAGATATAATTAAGTATCCTGTACTCAGATGCAAGAGCAAGGGAAAGCCTAAGATTTAATATTTGGGACCTATCTAGTAATACATTACTTTGGGAAAGAATTATATCTCAGAAACACATTACTTTTCAAGGATGAGATATTACAGATTTGTGTACTGCAAATACAGACCTCAAAATATCCTTAACTAATCAATATATAAATTGTACTTAAATTGATCCATTCTCATAGCTTGAATTGTTGTTTAGAATCAACAAGACATAATAATGATTTAAAAAAAAAAACTTACACGTAACATTTAAAGTTTCAAGATTTAGAGACCTACCAGAAGTGAATAAAATTACCAGGGAACAATATAAAATGCAAGCAGAATGTTCTGGACTATTTGGCTAAAACTGCTGGGAAAACTAGAAAACAGATACCAAGTTAAGGTCAACATGGGTATGTAATTTAGACATGAAGAGTGATACTATCAGCAAATTAAGCTTATGTAAATATTAGCTATTTTATTAAAGCACAACATAGCATAGTGGAGAGAGTTTTTCAAGAAGATCCAAAGGCTCACTTCCAACATTTACAAGCTGTGTGATAATGGGTAAATTACAATCCTTCCGAACCTTAGCTTTTTCTCTTCTTAAAAAGAATAAAAATAAAGAATAAAAGAGTCAAAAGAAAAGAAAAAAATGTCGAGAGATTTGTAAGGCTTAATGAGATGATTTATGTAAAAAAGCTTTGCAAACTTTAGAGTACTATATAAATGTCACATTTTTACTATATGAGATCCTGAGCGGCAAGATTCAAAAGTGGTGGTTCTACTTTCATTACCAGTGAAAATAGATTATTATAAAAATGTCATCAATATTGTGTCTTTTGTGTCTGTTCATTGTCCTTCTAATTTACTTGTTAGAATTTTGGGATACTGGTTAAGAAGTGTATAATGGGCAGGGAATTAAAATATTGCTATTTCTGCAGGACGATTTAGATTTATTTAGAACAGCATTTTCCAACATAATTTTGACCATTCTGTATAATTTCCACTTTTACTTTGAAGTGACATAACATCAAGTTATTCTTTGGATTTTGAGAGAATTCTTTCAGTCTTTTCCTAGAATTTTTCTACTTTATGCTTTAATTTAATTTAATACTGTTGTCACAGAAGTTTCAATTATGTAGGTCAAGGTATTCATCTTGTTTGTTTTAATAAGTTTTGCAAAGTGAGAAGACCAAGTCTTGTGTGATAAAAACTGTTTTTGTTGCTTTTACATGAATAATGAAAGCAACTCTTATTTGCCTCTGAAAATAATGCATTAACCATTCTTCTATTAATCTGTGATTTCTTTGTATCTCCTGATTTCATTTATAGTAAGATTGTTAATAAAATGTGGTTCATTTCCCCTACAAAAGTATCAAAAGATTGATCATTGGAGAAACACCATACATTAACAACAATAATAATTAAATTGTTGGTAAAGATTATGGTCCAAAGTCTCTTTGATTCATGATTTTCTATGCTCTCTATTACCACTGAGACAAAGATTGAGGGTCATTTTGCATTTTTGTCTACTTGGCATTAATTATTATCTTTTAATTGGCAGTGATGTTTTTGTACTTTAGAATGTGGATCCTTGCAGAATATATAAATATTTATTGTTGAGTCATATTCAATATCTTTATGCCTTAGTAATCTGTTAGACTTTGCACTCTACTGATATTATCTTAGAGAATCTCAATTGTATAAGGTGGAACTTTGTGAAGGGTACCAATTAAAAATTCCATAGCAGTGTGTTACATTTACATAAATCATTATATTTATGTTGTAAAAATGACATACATAATAGACACCATCAATTAATTAGCATTTATTAAGAACTTACTATGTTTTAACCACTGCATTAAATTCCAAAGATAGAAATAAAGAAAACAAAACAGCAAAAAGAAAACAATCCCTAACCTCAAGAACATCATGTTCTAATGAGAGAGACAACATACAAACAATTATGAACAAACAAGATATATACAGGATATATTGAAGGTGATCTCAGAGGGAAGACACTAAGCTTAGGGTGCATTGGAAAAAACTTCCTTTTTGTGGTGGCTAGAAACTGGAAACTGAAGGGATGCCCATCAATTGGAGAGTGGCTGAATAAATTATGGTATATGAATGTTATGGAATATTATTGCTCTGTAAGAAACGACCAGCAGGACGATTTCAGAGAGGCCTGGAGAGACTTGCATGAACTGATGCTGAGTGAAACGAGCAGAACCAGGAGATCATCATACACAGCAACAACAGTATTACATGATGATCAATTCTGATGGACATGGCTCTCTGCAACAAAGAATTGTCTCAAACCAGTTCCAATTGTTCACTGAAGAAAACCATATACACTCAGAGAGAGGGAAATGAAATATGGACCACAATGTAACATTTTCATGATCTCTATTGACATTTGCTTGCATTGTGTTGCCTTTCTCTGATTCTTTTTTTTTCTTGTAGATAGGATTTTTCTTGCATAACTTCTCAAGCATTTCAACATTATTAACATGTAGTAGACTTCCTGCCATCTAGGGGAGGGGAGGAGACTGGGGGTAAAATTTGTAATGGAAAGCTTTGTAAAGATCAATGTTGGGGAACTACCCATACATATGTTATACAAATAAAAAGCTTTAGTAAAAAAAAACTTCCTATAGGAAAGGATTTTGCTTGAGATTTGAAGGAAGTCAGCAAAATTGGGAAGTGAGAGGCAGTTCTCAGCATGAAGTAATTGAGGTTCAGGCAGTAAAATGCTCAGCAGTAAAAATGCTCAGACTTAGGAAAAAGGATGTCATGTATTCAAGTGATAAGTAGAAAGTGAGCATCACCGGATCATAGAATAAATATGTCAAGTGAAGTATGGCAAGACTGGAAAGGTAGGAAGAGACCAGGTTACAAAGGCTGTTATATTTAGTTTTAGAGGAACAGGGAGTCATTGGAGGTAACTGAATGGGGGGAAGAGTGTATGATATGGTCACAATACCTCTGGATTGGCGATTGCTAGCTGTTGCTAGTTTATTTTTAGAGATAAAGATACTATGACTCAATAAAGTTGCTGAAATCCCATTTGTTAGCTCTCTTCTCTGATTACAATTGGACTTTGTAGCTATGTACTTATCCTACTGAACCTGGCATCGGCATGGAAACAGTTTCAAGTTTTCCTCTTAGACAGATGTCTGACACACTGAATACCTAAAACATCATGCAGGTTTTGGGTTATCAGTTTGGAAAGTACTTCCAGCTTCAAATTCTGCAGGAATGAATCATCACTGTTGTTACAGAGTATCCCCAAGGCTGAAGTCCAGATAGCAGCATTGACATGGCTAAGTGGCACACCCTGGATTTGTTTCCCAGGATGGAATTCTACCACCTGGCTTCTAAATAACATATACCAAAGAATTCAGATGGAACACAGCAGAAATTATACTCTGATAAAGATTTCCCATAAACTGGTGAAAACACTTGAGTGTACAGGTAAATGTTTAACAACCAGCTCTCAAAAAGTATATGACACACTTTCTGCTTTATTAACATTTTCTCAATCATTTTATCCAGCCTAGACCAGGAGTCAGCAAATCATAGTCAGAGGTTCAAATTCTGTTGCAGCCAATTTTTGTATATCCAGCTTTTTTTTTTTTTTTTTTTTGGCTCCTTTTGTTTTTACAAAGAACATTATTAGTTCAGATTACAAAAGCAGGTAGCTCAGTGATTATGGAACTCCAGTAGTAGCTTGCTGACCCCTTGTCTCAACAATCAACTAAACAGTAAATAAAGTCCTTTTTATAGCATTTTACAATTTTAGAGGTATAACTACTCACAGTGAAAATTTAACAATCAATTCTCTGAAGTACAAGTTGATCCTAGCATGTCCCTGAATGCATCTCTCAAATGCTAAGTCTTGAAATAGTAAATGGATCTGGTGATTGGGAAATATCACAAATTAAAAAGAGGTAAATTGCTAAATGAATAAACCAAAGATAACACATTATAGGATTGTACTGAGGCAGGGGGGAAGGGGAGAAAGGGATAGGACATAAGCCAAATGCTCCCTGGCACATGAAAAAAGTAAGGAAACCTCAGAGAGCTATATTTTCAACTTGCCTTTTCTAGCAACTAATAAAGAGTGTCTGACATTGAGCTAGTATCCCAAGTAATCATGAACTGGATAAAATTATGATCCTAAACTTATATGGGATAAAAAAAAATTGCTGGCTCTCCAACCTAATTCAAATTTTCTTTACTTAATTCAGAACTGAATCAACTTTAAAACAGACTGCCTAGAACTAATTTGAATGAAAGCCAGATCCAAATACTTCTAAAAATATAAATTTTGACAAAACCTAAACATCAAAATATTATTTAAACCTAGTTTAAATTGAACCATTTTCTCCCTTCCTGAGTATTTCATAACAAGGTCATTTTAGTTATGTAAGAAGACCTGATGTTCTTGTTTGACATGAAAATAGACGTGATGATGAAAACAAAATAAAATATATAAGTGAAACTCAATTTTATAAGAATTTGTTAAATGACTATGATGTGCTAGGAGAGATAAGGAATGTAAGACAAATATGACACTATCCATAACAAGAAAAAGTATACCTAGCATAGCCACTCTAGATAGTATAGCTAGAGGTAGCTAGTTGTTGCTGTGGAAAAATATAGATAATATAGCCAGAGGTAGCTAGTTGTTTCAGGACAAAGATAGATGGCCTACAATCAGAGAAACCTGAATTCAAATACAGCTTCATATGCTAGCTATATGTATAATCCCAGAAAAATAAATTACTATTTATCTCACTTTCCTCATCTGTGAAATGGGAATAAGAATAACATTTGCATCCCAGGATTGTTGTGAATATTGAATAAAATAATATGTATAAAGTGATTTGTAAATTATAAAGCACTTTATAAATACTAGCTATCATTATAAGTAACTACAAAACATTTTAAGTTTAAGATACCTAAAACTATGCTTCCACCTAAGCTTTTTATAATAATCTCTTGCTTTTATATATACATTCCTATAACAAAATCTCTGGGTTTTGTTTAACATTCAAGCCAGACACAGACATTCAGGAACTCTTTACATTTATCTCTCTGAATTCTTTCACTTTTTATTATAAAATGGATACCAACCCACCCTTTGAAAATAGATGACAACCATTTAGTCATGGAAGAAATATAAATGTCACACACTGAATGCAAATCATTGCAAAATTATTCAGTGAAAAGGAAGAAGAGATACTTATTAAAATAGGAGAGAATCCGGGGAACAACTGGGTGTCATAGGAAGGGAATTGTTTTTATTCAGTCATTTCGTCATGTTGGGATCTTCATGACCACATCTGGGGTTTTCTTGGCAAGATACTAGAGTGGTTTGTCATTTCCTCCTCTGGTTCATTTTACATATGAGGAAACTGAGGAAAATAAGCTTAAGTGACTTATCATGGGTAATAAATATAATAGACAATAATAATAAAGGTCTAAGGTCAGATTTAAACTCAGGAAAACAAAAATTTCTGAATCTAGGCAAAGCATTCTATCTACTGTGTCACCAGATATTTTTCAAATAAATCAGGCTCATAACTATGTTACCAAATAGAAATACTGCTTTCTGTTTCAGTAAAAAGTGGTAGTGGTCAAAGAAAAGTATTTTTAGCAAGGTATATTAGGTAGGTTAGAAAGAACGTTTCCTTAATTGAACACAAGTGAGAACTTTCAGGTTGAATGATCAAAAAGATGAAGACTAGATATTTTCTCTACTTATCACAGCCTTGGAATCCTCTCCAAAACAAAAATAATGTGTCAAAGATAAAATAATTTCAACTGCTTCCATTGTTTAGGGTACCAGGAACTCAAAAGAAGGTATAAACCCCACAAAATAATTATTAAGTTTAATTCCTTTGCTCCCCTCCTTTCTAGTGCCATGGAGATCAAAGCTCCAAACTACAGAAACTTGTTGAATTTTGCAAAGCTAGCACCATAGTGGAAGCATTCTGCGCCATAAGAGATTTCTGTAGGAGAAAGGAGAAACAGAAGGGAAAGAGGCAGAGAATGTATTTGGGCTTGAAATAGAGCTCAACCCTGTGTTTTGATATCTGCCACTCCCTCCTCCCAGTGCCAAAAAATCCAAATTTCAAGCAACAAAAATCAACCCAAACTGCACCAGCAGTAGTTTAGCACTGCCGGTTCTCAGAGAACTGAGAAACAAGGTATGGGGCAGGACAGTGTGTGTGTGTGTGTGTGTGTGTGTGTGTGTGTGTGTGTGTGTGTGTGTGTGTGTGTGTGTGTGTGCACGCGCGCGCGCGCACACACGCATTGTTATACTAAACCTAACATCCAGCTAGGGCCAGTTCTGTCTCCCAAAGGGTGCAGGGACTTAGAATTGTGAACCATAAATTGTTCCATATGAAGAGGCTAAGACACTTTGGGATACAATTATCAAAGAAATCACCATTCAGAGGAGAGAGAATCAGAAAGTGAGCAGTAGAGGAAGATAAGGGTGGAAAAATATATAACCAAATATCTCTGGAGTAAGAAAACTCAAAGACCATGAACATATAAACATAACTCCACAGGGAAAATATTAAAAGCAGAAGAAAATATTGCCTCCAGATATAGTAAACAACTTTAGGCATCCATGAGCAAATACTGCAAAATAAAGGGAAATAATTCAACACTTGATGAGCCAAGGACCCTGTAGAATTTGAGAAAACATGGAACTATAAGACACTTTTCCTGAGAGATTTAAAAGAGAAATGAGAGCAGAATTTATGGTCTATATAGCAGAAATGGGCAGCTATGTGGCACAGTAGACAGAGATCAAGGTCCAGAGACAGAAAAAGCTGAGTTCAAATGTGCCTCCAGATACTAGCTGTGTGCCCAGGGCATGTCACTTAATCTTCATCTCAGTTTCCTCATCTGCAAAATGAGTTAGAAAAGGCAATGACAAACCACTCCAGTATCTTTGCCAAGAAAACTCCAAATAGGGTCAATAAGAGTTGGATATGACTGAAATGACTGAACAACAACAGTAGCAAAAATAATTGGCAGAATAGAAATAATTGGCAGAATAATTGGCAAACTCTGGGATTTGCTTTATGTTGATGATCTTGCAATTGGTTTAGTTCTAAGGAAACCGAAAAATAAGGAGAATTTATTTTTTCAAATATGTGGGACAGGATCTTGGATTCTAGGGAGTTTTAAAATGACTGATATATTCATTATAAAGAATCACTGAACCACAAGATAGGAAGAGATCTCATTAAATGAGTTTTTCCCTGGTATAATATTTGTGGAGAAAAGATTGGGAAAGCCTTAGTGCTTCTCTCTCACTCTCAAATAAGAACTCATCAGTTTAGTCTGAGAAGTATTAATCCAATCTAATCCAACCCAAACAACATTTATTAAGTGTTTACTATGTTCCAGGCACTGTGTTATATATTGAAAATACAATTAATAAAAAAGACAGTCCTTGCTCTTTAGGAGCTTACAATTTAATGGAGAGAGACCATGTAGGGAACTTCTTTTACAAACTACAAACATTAAGCCAACATCTTTTAAACTACACATTGCAAACCAGCATCCTGGGTCTCTCCAGCAACTCACAGAGTAATCTTTCTTATATCCCCAAAGTACTTATTAAGTACCTACTATGAGCAATGTACTATGCTTGGTACTGAGGATTAAAAAAAAAAGCCAGGGCATTGTAAAGAGTTCAGCCTCCTGGGAGAGTGCATAACACACAAATAAATAGCACTAAAAATTATAGAGATCAAGGAAGTCTTAGAGAAAGTAGAATGTGAAACTAGAAGGAAGATAAGAATTTTTAAATGGAATGTACAGATAAAAGAAAAAAAAAAACAAGTTACCTTTAATGGCAGAATAGTATAGGGAAAAGATCACAGGATCTAAAGATAGAAGACTTAGGTTTGAAATTGGGTCTCTTTACTAAACTGTGATATGTGATTCTTCATTTTATCTTTCTGGGACTCAGTTTCTTCATTTGTAAAATGAAGGGCTTGGTGGTGTTTTTTTTTGGGGGGGGAGGGGGAATGACAGGATTAAATGACTTCTTCAGGGTTACACAGATAGTAAATGTCTATGCCACATTTGAACTTAGGTTCTTATGACTCCAGGGTTGGTACATTATCCACTGCTCCACCTAGCTGACCTCAAGACAACATTCCTTGTAACCAAGTTAAAATCTTCAGGTTCTAAAAAAGGCCCAAATGGATAAATAATAATTTATTAAGCAATTATTATGTACCAGGCATTGTACTAAGCTTAGTTCACATAAGCAGAAAATAGTCCATGATCATGACATTGCAAGCAATGTGGCTTCTGATTCACATGCTATTCTGAGAACTCTAATGTTGATCAACAATGACTTATCCTCTGAGAGGAATGGGAAGGAGTTATAAATGATTGGATTAGATTCTGAGTTTCAGGATCAGTCTATAGGTAAAACAAAATGGAGAGTTCTTCAGAGAACTCAAAAACATAAGACAAATTAATCTAGTTTGGAGTAAATTTGGGGTGACATCCCCCTCTCCTAATTTAACTAAAGCCATCATCTCCTGCCACACACGCACATACACATACACACCATCCTGTACTAGTAATATCTGTTCTTCCAGGAAACACCTGAAGCATTACAGCCAGCTCCAAGTAATCTACAATTAGAGCAAATTTGTTGTTGTTCAGTCATTTTTCAGTTATGTTCAACTCTTTATGACATCATTTGGGATTTTCTTGGCAAAAAAAAACTAGAGAGGTCTCTCTTTCCTTTTCCAGTTTATTTTTAAAGTGAGAGAACTGAGGCAAATGGAACTAACTGACTTGCTCAAGGTCATATATCTGGTGTCTGAGACCAGATTTGAATTCATGAAGAGGAGTCTTCCTGAATCCAGTTTCAGCATTCTATCTATTATGCCATCTGGTTTCCAAAGGGTAAATATGGGCTTGATTTATAAGGAAAAACTTCCCCAAAATAGAATGCCAACTCCTTGAGAGCAGGGACTGTTTTACATTTGTCTTTGTATCTATAGTGTTTGGCATAGCAACTCATATATAGAAGACACTTAATATTTGTTAAATATTGAAAGTATAAACCATTAAAGTTCAAAAGTTAAATGGGCTCCTTAAGCTCATTGGGTTCCTGTTCTTTGGAAGTTTTCAAGCAAATACAGTTGGATCCCTTGTATGTTATAGTTGTAGTCTTTTGAAGGGGGAGTATTGACTGGAGTAGATAGCCAATTCCCTTCCAAATCTGACATTTTGTGATTCAGTGTTGTTATGAAGGAAAAGCTTTGTAAATTACAAAATTCTATGTATGTAATGTGATTTTTATCACCATTGTTCTTGTTTCATCCTTATATAAATAGGCTTAAGTGTTAATCACCACCATATTAAAGCCTTTATACCTGCTTGTGGCTCATTTTAAGTATTTTTTTTCATCCCTCATCAGGAGTTTATTAGTCTTATATTTTAACCCCAAATATGGAAATACATATTTCATATTCAAACACCATTTTCTTACTCTGTAATTCATGTACCTAATTTACTTTTTTCCCATCTCTTATCTACATTGAGGAATGATCAAACTACCACTCATGTCTTTTCTTCCCCAAGACATTATAAATCTTGGCAAAACTTTCTAGGTTATTTCTGGTAGTAGAATTAGTATCTGTGTAAAGTAGATAATAATCATCCATTCTGAAAAGCTTTAGAAGTTTTTCTGGTATGTCTTTGGGATATGACCCGGAAAGAAACTAGATCTCTTTATTCTTATTATCAGGTCGGTAAATAGATGTTTCCAATATTTCCTCTTAGTAAAAAGCCGAACTGGTTTATTTTTCCTCTGATCTTTCCTAAATATTCTTTCATGTGTTAGCACCTCTGGATTCACTTTGCTATACTGCAGGAAATAATCGGCAACTTCCTCCTTAGAGTGTTCTATTTCCTCTTCTTTTTCCCTTCCTATTCTGTGTAAGATTCTTTTCCCCCTCAAGCTCTTACATACATCTGGGACATGCATTCTCCTCCTTCAATCATACTTTTTGTTTGTTTTCGTAGTAAAGGTGTTCTTTTTGTTTTTGCTGTTGGAATATGGAGTATAAAGAAGTGAAGGGAATGGTACAACATTTACTATTATTATTTAACAGTGAGGTCACTAAGACTCAGAAGAGAGACTTCCCCTTGTTTACATAAGTCATAACAATTAGATATGGACATTCTGACTCAAGTATTCCATCTAGGATTTCAGTTCTCTTTCCAGTGTACCATATCGATTCTCTAATAATAATCATGAAAGCATTGTGAAAATTGACAATGCTATACAAATATAAAATATCATTCTTTAATATATAGTGGAATGAAATATGAACAATTCTATCTAGGTAGTTTTCCCTACTTCAGGCTTCTTACCATCATGTGTTACAAAAGAATTATTCATGTGTAGTTACACAGTAACAACAAAATTATGTGATGATCAATCATGTTGTTGGACATGACTCTTTTCGACAATAAGGCAATCCCAGTAGACTTGGGATGGAAAGAACCATCCCAATCCAGAGAGAGAACTATGGAGACCAAATGTAGATCAAAGCATAGAATTTTCATCTTTTGTTATTGTCATTGCTTGTTTTTTGTTTTCTTGTGTTTTTTTCCCTTTTGATCTGATTTTTCTTGTACAGCATGATGAATATGGAAAATTTTTAGAAGAATTTCAAATGTTTAACCTATATTGGATTGCTTGTTGTCTTGGTGGGGGAGAAAAGGAAGAAAACTTTGGAACACAAGGTTTTGCAAAGGTGAATGTTGAACATTATCTTTGTATGTATTTGTAAAAATAAAATATCATTAAAACTACTTATTGAGCACTGACTATGATCAAGACTGAAAATGCCTATAGTTGTTAACAATATGATAATTTCTCTCTTTTCCTTATTCTTTCCTGATCTACTTTCCCACTTCAGGTTTCTCCACCATTTGTCCATCTGAAGAGCAAATTTCACAAGTCTGTGTGAAGACACATTCAAATAATTCAAGCACTATATTATTTCATACTGTGGAGAGATGCTAATGGCTAGTATGTGTTTCATTCAAAGACTATTTTAACTGTCTTTTCTTCTCATATGAAAATGCTGAAGTATGCATGCTTGTGTGCCTGCAGGTGTGATTGGAGAATTTTTAAAAAGTTTTACCTATTTTTCCACATTCTTTTTCACTATAACTGGAACTGTTAATTTCAAATCTCTCTAGAGATTTTAGGCAATAAAAAGACTCCAAACTGTTTTTTTTTTGAAGACCATCCAAATTATGTATTTAAATTCAAATCCATGTTTAAAAAATAGACACATTTAAGGTCCCATGACTCCTTTCCTCCTGTTCAGGCTATCAATCTTCCCTTGCTTCCCAAACCTTTTCCCTCCCATTAGTCATATAACTCATGGAATTCCAACTTCCTCTTGAAGACTAACAAAAAAAGAAAAAGAAAATTCAATTTCTACTCCAATAGGTGCAAGTAGCTTTCTGCTTGAGTAATGGCTTAATCTATGTATTTATTCAATGTTTAGTTGTTAGCATATTAAACCAACAATTATATTGTCACTATGTGTTTTGTACAAGCTATGATGTGTTCTTCAGAATTTTCTGGTGTTAAATACCATGAGGAAACTATATAATAATTGTATTGGTATGTCTTGTGTGCATTCTAAATACATTGAAAAAATTGTACAGAAAAGATTAATATCACTTTAACAAGTCAGATTTAGAAACAAAGAAGATCTAAACACAAAACCCCAAGCAAATTAAGTTTGTATGGTGAGTTGTATCAGATACTTTTCTGAGAGTTTCTGTTTCAATAAAGACATAATTTTTATGTAAATGATATTATTTTTAAGGAGGGAAAAAATCAATTACTCAATCAATTCAACACATTTCCTCTTTTCCAGACAGTATCTTTGACTTCATTTCTTTAGGGACCTCCTGGAGAAGAAGTTTCCTTACCAGCAGATTAAAGATGGTACCTTCCTTGTAATTAGCATTCTTAAACCATTGCCTAAGGCACCAAGATGTAAAGTAACTTGGCACAGGCCTTTTTGACTCAGGACAGCTCTATTTCCACTATGCCAAGCTGCCTGTCACTTATTATAATAAATCATAAATTTATTTAAGGTAAAATAGAAAGAGTAAAAATCACAAAGGTAAGAAGAGGAATTGTAGTCTGTTTAATCACCAGCTATGCATATCAGATCAAAAAAAGTACTACTCACAATGTTTTGGTCAAGCTGAGAAGAAAAAAAAACAAAACAGCGTTATCTTTTCTGCCCATGATAAGGATGGAGAGCTTAGAAATCTTCTTGAATAGGTAATTAGACTTAGAAGTGAGAAGGAATTAATCTTTATTCTTTTTCCCCTATCCCTACTCACCTCTTTCATTCTCTTTGCCCTCTTCCTTTCTTCTTTCTTCTCCTCTCTTTATTCCCATCACTTGCTAACCTTCTCTCCTTCCTCCAAGAAGCAAGGGTGGTGGTTTTTTTCTTGAAACAGAGAGTCAAAGAATGTCGATAGACTAAAATAAAGTTATACAAAGTAAAATTGGACCTATTTACAATTTTGCTCACTAGTTCTAACATTAAAATTGGAAATTAATTAATCTCTGATTGGAAAAAGTTCAAATTAGAAATTGACATTCTGATATGTTTGTTTAAATGTCATATTTTTTGTAAATGTTATTATATAAACAATGAATATTTAATATTAACATTTTAGTTTAAAGGGCCTATATATGTAATCATTGCTGGAGGTATTGCTGGAGAAGGTAAAGTTGACTGACTTATAATTGCCCTTTTCTACTCCTTCATTCCTTATAGAAAGCACTAAGGCTATATCCTCCCAGGTCATACCTTTGTTATCCTGTGGGGTCATTTTGGAATATAACTTTGATTATATTCCTTCCACCCAATCCCAATATGCTCTTTCTTCAGATAAGAGACTGAGGATTTTACATGTTACAACAATTAGTTCAATTTTAACCTGGAAGCAATAAAATATTCCTTTGGTCTATATGGTACCATTTTCTGGTTTTGTGTGTGTGTGTGTGTGTGTGTGTGTGTGTGTGTTGTTTACATTTTATGAAAATCTATTAATAAAATCACAATAAATGAAAGTATCTTTTTTACCCAGTTAGGAATATTTCTCAAATTTATGCAGAGGTTTAACTCTGCCTTAAATTTTCCTGCTAATCTATCTATTCCTTCATTTCTCTTTTCTAGGCATAAGCTAAGGATATAGACAAATAATATAAATGCTGACAATTGACTAAGGATTTTTACATCAAACAAATCTATGGAACACAGATAAAAATAAAGATAAATAAGTCAGGAAAATCAAGACAATTATTGGGGAAAATGCAAAGGGAGATGATGGACTATCCCTACCAGACCTAATATTGTATTAAAAAGTGGCAATCATAAAAAAAATTGATTCTGACTAAAAAAAAGAGTAGTAGATAGTGGAGTACTCAATAATTATAAGAAAATAGTGTTTGATAAACCCAAAGACCTGAGATTCTGGCATGAGAACTCCATTTTTGACAAAAACTACTGGAAAAATTGGAAAATAGTATACCAGAAAGTAAATATAGACCAACATCTTATAAACTATCCAAAGATAAGGGCAAAATGGGTTCACAATTTAGACATAAATGGTGATACTATAAGCAAATTAGGAGAGTAAGGGATATTTTAGCTGTCAGAACTTTGGAGAAGAGAGGAATCTATGACCAAAGAAGACAGAGAGAACATTATGAAATACAAAATGGATAGTTTTATTATATTTAATTAAAACCAATATAGCCAAGATTTGAAGAGAAACAGAAATTTGGGAATAATTTTTACAGTTAGTGTTTCTGGTAAATGCCATGTTTCTTGAATATTTAGAGAAGTAAGTAAAATTTATAGTCATTCCCAAATGATAAATGGTCAAAAGATATGAAAAGACAATTTTCAGATGAAGAAATTTAAGCTGTTTGATTATATAAAAATGCTCTAAATCACTATTGATTAAAGAAATATACATTAAAACTACTCTGAAGTACCACCTCACACATATCAGATTGACTAATAGGATAGAAAAATGATAAATGTAGATGTGAGAAAATTGGAACACTAATACATTGTTGGTGGAGTTGTGAACAGATCCAACTATTTTAGAGAACATTTTGGAAATATGCCCAAAGGGCTCTAAAACTTTGCATACCTTTTGATCTAGCAGTGTCACTCCTGGATCTGTATCCTAAAGAAATCAAAAAAGAGAGAAATGGGCCCATATGTACAAAAATGTTTGTTGCAGTTCTTTCTATGGTGTCAAGAAATTGGAAATTGAGTGGATTCCCATCAATTGAGGAATGGCTGAATAAGTTACGGCATATGAATGTAATGGAATAATATTGTTCTATAAGAAATACTGAGATGGTTGATTTCAGAAAAAAATTAAAATGACTTGCATGAACTGGTGCTGAGTGAAGTGAGCAAAACCAGGAGAATATTGTATATAGGCAGCAAAATTGTATGATGAACAACAATGATAGACTTTGTTCTTCTCAGTAATATAACAATCTAAGACAATCACAATAAATGTGTGATAGAAAATGCCATCCACATCCAGAGAAAGAACTATGGAGACTGAATGCAGATTGCAGCCCACTATTTTCACTTCCCCATCTCCCTTTCTCATGATTTTTATTTTTAGTTCAAATTTTTCTTTCAAAATATCACTAATATGTAAATATGTTTAAAATGATTGTACATGTATACACTATATTAGATTAGCTTGCTGTCTTGGGACAGGAGGATAGGAGGGAGGGAGAGAGAAAAAAATTGAAACTCAGAATCTTAAAAAATGAATGTTGAAAACTATCTTACATGTAATTGGATAAAACAAAATACTATTACACAGAAGGGGAAAAAATAAAGAGAAACAGAAGATATAGCCAAGATGTCAGGAAAAGGGAGGAACTCAACTGAGTTCTCCAAAATTTCCCTCCAAACAACTTTAAAATAATAACTCAAAATGAATTCTGGAGTGGCAGAAGCAATAAAAGGGTAGGATAAACAATTTTTCATCTCAAGACAACTCAAAAGCTCTATATTAAGCTGTTTTCATGGGGATAAGAATGGAGTTCAGTCTAATGTAGGCAGCAAAATAGCATCAGGCCTTGGGGTAACAATATGATCATCAACATGACAGAGTTCACAGTTCTGAACAGGAAGGATGAGTCAGTCAATCAGTCAGAAAGAAAAATATAGAGAACCCTTGACTAGCACTTACTTACAAAAGCCAAGGCTCATGACAATGGCCCCTTCAACCTGGGAGCAGATCCCAACTTTAACAAAGTCAAAAATCAAGAAATAGGATGGGAAAAATGAGCAAACAACAAAAACAGAACCTGACCTGACAAAAAAAATTATCAGGGGCACAGAGAAACTCAAAACACAAACTCAGAGGACAATAAAATCAAAATAGATACAACAAAAGCTCAAAGGATAAAGTTAATTAGTCTCAGGCCGAAGAACTTTTGGAAGACTTTATAGATTTTAAAATCAAATAAGAAAGGTAGAGGAAAAAATGGGAAAAGAAATGAGAGAGATGTAAAGAAGAAAATATTACCTCAAAAAACAGAATAAACCAAATGGTGAAAGAGACAGTTATCAGATGAAGACAACTCCTTAAAATGCAGAATTGGCCATATGGAAAAAGATATACAAAAATTCATTGAAGAAAAGAAATCCATAAAAATTAGAATTGAACAAATGGAAAAATAGATACAAAAGTTCAATAAAGAAAGTAATTCCTTAAAAATTAGAATCGGAGAAGTGGAAGCTAATGATTCCATGAAACATCAAGAAATAATAAAATGAAATCAAAAGAATGAGAAAATAGAAGAAATTGTGAAATATCTCATTGAAAAATAACTGACTTTGAAAATAGATCAAGGAGGGATAATTTGAGAATTATGTGATTGCCTGAGTCATGTCAGAAAAGATCCTAGATATCATCATTCAAGAAATTGTCAAAGAAAAGTTCCCTGATATTCTAGAATCAGAGAATAAAATAGAAATTTAAAAAAAATTACCAATCAAATTCTGAGATCCCAAAATGATAGTTCCCAGGAATATTGTAGTAATATTTAAAAGTTCCCAGCAAAATTAAGTATAATTCTTCAGGGAAGAATTAACAGTTAATAAACTGAGAACTTTTAAATTTTCCTGATGAAAAGATAAGATCTGAATGGAAAAATCTTACTTTCAAATACAAGAGCAATATAAAAGAGAAAAGGATTCAATAAGATTAAACCATTAACATGGTATCTATAGTTGTAACTCTTAAGAACTTTCTTGTTATTAGAAGGTTAGACAGTATACAGTGAGCATATTGTTTTGAACAGACTATGATGGAATAATATCTCAAAACAAACAAACAAAAACTAAGGGCTGAGAAAAAGGGATACATTGGGAGAAGATGAAGGGAGGAATAGAATAGGGGAAATTATCTCATAGAAGAGGTACAAAAGAGCTTTTATAGCGCAGAGGAAGATGAGAAGGGATGGTTAACAATGCTTGAACTTTATTCTCATTAGAATTGGCTCAGAGTGAAGAACACATACAATCAGTTAGTTATACAAATCTATCTTATCCTACAGGGTAGTAGGAGTGGAGAAGAATAAAAAAGAAGGGATTATAGAAGGGAGGACAGATTGGGGGAGATGGTGGTCAGCAGCAAATTAATTTTGAGGAGGGACAGGATAGAAGGATAGTGAAAAAGATAAAACAGGAAAAAAGCAGGATGGAGGGAAATATAGTTAATAATCATAACCATAAATGTTAATGGAATGAGCTTTTGCCAAAAAATAGAAGCAATAGCAGATTCAGTCAAAAATTAGAATCCTGTTTATAAAGATTACACTTAAGGCAGAGAGACACACAGAGTAAATAAAAGTATGGGGCTAAAGCAGAATCTATTATGCTTCAACTGAAGTAAAAAAAAATGCAAGAGTAGCGATCATGATTTCTGAGAAAGCAAAAGCAAAAATAGATCTAATTAAAAAAAGATAAGCAGGGAAACTAGATTTTGCTAAAAGGTGGCATCAACAATGAAGTTATATCAGCAATAAACATATATGCACCAAATGGTATAGCATCCAAATTCTTTTTAAAATTTTTAAAAACTTTTTTATTTCCAAAACATATACATAGATAGTTTCAACATTCGCCCTTGCAAAACTGTGTTCTAATTTTTTCTCCCTCCTTTTCCCCCATCCCTCTCCTAGATGTAATCCAATATATGTTACACATGTACAATTCTATACGTATTTCCACAGTTATCATGCTGCACAAGAAAAATCAAATCAAAAAGAAAAAAAAAACAAGAAATAAAACAATGCAAGCAAACAACAACAAAAAAGTGACAATATTATATTGTGATCCATACTCAGTCCCCACAGTCCTCTGTCTAGATGCAGATGGCTCTTTCCATTGGAAGACCATTGGAACTGGCCTGAATTACCTTACTATTGAAAAGAGCCACATCCATCAGAATTGATCATCATATAATCTTGCTATTGCTGTGTACAATGGTCTTCTGCTTCTACTCACTTCACTTAGCATCAGTTCATGCAAGTCTCTCCAGGCCTTTCTGAAACTATCCTGCTGATCATTTCTTATAGAACAATAATATTCCATAATATTCATATACCATAACATTCAGACATTCCTCAACTGATGGGCATCCTCTCAATTTCCAGTTTCTTGCCACTACAAAAAGAGTTGCTAAAACATTTTTGCACATGTGGATTCTTTTCCCTTTTTTGTGATCTCTTTGGGATACATGCCAAGCAGAGAAACTATTGCATCAAGGGGTATGCACAGTTTGATAGTCCATTGGGTATACTTCCATAGTAGCATCCAAATTCTTTTTTTTTTTTTAATTTTATTTTATTTGCATAACATATGTGTGGGTAATTCTTCAACAATAACCCTTACATAGCTTTCCGTTACAAATTTTTCCCCCCAACTTCCCCACCCCTTCCCTAGATGGCAGCATATCCACTACATGTTAATTATGTTAAAATATTGGCAAATCGAATATATGTATACATATTTCCAAACTTATCATTGGTGTGCAAGAAAAATCTTGTCTACACAAACGATATATCAGATAAAGGAAACACAATGTAAGCAAACATCAATCAAGGAGTATGAGAATGTTATGTTGTGGTCCACATTTCACATCCCTCTCTCTGGGTGTATATGGCTTTCTTCAGTGAACAATTGGAAGTGATTTGAAACATATCATTGTTGAAGAGAGCCATGTCCATCAGAATTAATTGTCATATAGTACTGTTGTTGCCGTGTATAATGATCTCCTGGTTCTGCTCATTTCACTCAGCATCAGTTCATGTAAGTCTCTTCAGGCCTCTCTGAAATCATCTTGCTGGTCATTTCTTACAGAACAATAATATTCCATAATGTTCATATACCATAATTTATTCAGCCATTCTCCAATTGAAGGGCATCTATTCAATTTCCAGTTTCTAGCCACTACAAAAAGGGCTGCCACAAACATTCTTGCACATGTGGGGCCTTTTCCTTTCTTTATGATTTCTTTGGGATATAAGCCCAATAGAAATAGCATCCAAATTCTTAAAGGAAAATTTAAGTGAAGTGCAGAAGGAAGTGGTAAAACTATATTAATAGAAGACCTTAACTCTGCCCTCTCAGAACTAGATAAATCTAATAAAAACAAGCAAGAAAGAAATTAAGGGAATGAATAGAATTTTAGAAAAATTGTATATAATAGGCCTCTGGAAAAAATTGAATGGAAATAGAAAGCAATATGTCTTTTTTCCCTCAGGTGCATTTGGCATCTACACAAAAAATATATACTGTATTCAAACTTTAAAACTTCACAAGTGAATGTAGAAAACTTAAAATATCAAGTGCATCCTTTTCAGACAATAATGAAATAAAAATTAAATTCAATAAAGGAACCTGGAAATATACTAAAAATAAATTGGAAACTAAAAAAATCTAATCTTAAAGAAAGTATGAATAAAAAAGGAAAATCAAATTACCAGTATTAAAAATTAAAAACATAAATTCACCACATTTACATGAATATAAAATTAGAGCAATTATTAGGATCTATGTTACCCAGATATGTCAATAAATCTAATTTTTACCAATTTTTAAAATTGTCCACATTAGTGGAAGAGGAAATAGAATACTTAAATAATTATCTTAGAATAAGAAATTAAACAAGTCATCAATGAACTCCCTAAGAAATAATTCTGCAGTTCCAAATAGATTCACAAGTGAATGCTTCTAAACATTCAAAAAACAATTAATTCCAATATTATATAAATTATTTTGGGGAAAAAGGCAAAGAAGTAGTACTAACAAATTCCTTTTATTACAGAAATATGGTGCTATTATCTAAATCAGGAAGAACAAAAAATAGAGAAAGAAAACTATAGACCAATTTCCCTAATGAATATTGATGCAAAAATCTTAGATAAAATGCTAAAAAGGAAATTAAAACAATATATCAAAAAGATAATCTGGGAGAATTTTACCAGGAATATGAAGATGGTTCAATGTTAGGAAAACTATTAGCATAATTGACCATATTAATATCAAAAGGAACAAAAATCAATCAAATGAGGCATTAACATGTTTTATGAACTTTTAAGCGCCACAAATTTTAGATTTTAGTAATAATGATATCCTTAATTACTGGCCTTCAAGAATATTTGTTCGGTGTTTTTACTTTCTGAATATTATTCAACTCATCTGGAGACAAATATGTCTTCTAGATCAGGTATGGGGAATTTTTATATACTTGGGAATCATTTGTATTTTTCAAAAATTTTATCTAACAAAACAAAGAAAATATTTAGGTAAAAAAAAAAACAAAATAAGAAAAGACAAACCAAAACTCATCCTCTATATAATATATTCTGCTTACAGAGGTAAGGATGAAACCACATTTTGAAAAAAGAAAACTTTTTATAGATAACAGTACAGGATCATTGTCAAGTGAATCCATCTTGTCAAGAAGAGTTGTTTAGGAGATACTTTGATGCTAACTTGTCCAGGCTTTTTTTTTGTGCCAATTTCCCAATTTATACCATATGTCTTTTATCTCTAGGTAGAGACTATCATTCCCCTAGACTTTTGCCTAAATACTTTCCTATGTCTTTCCTGCCATGAATGAGATATTAACAAATTCTATTAATCTTGCCTCATATTAAGTAAACAGGCATGTCATGCTTGAATAATCAGTCACAGTTATGTTAATAACCATTTAGGCATGTTTTCCATAAGAAATGCTATTTCTATTGCTACAAAGTCATAAATGCAGAAGTAGGGGGAAGACAGGTTCCTTTAGTCCACCATAGTTCCATAGTGGCTTCTAATAGAAATTACAGACATAATGAAAACAGTGACTTCTAGATAAATGCAACTCATTCTTTCATTTTAAAGAATGTTTATCAATAGAACCAGTCATCTGCCTTCAGTATCTATTTCTCATGCTGAATACACAATTACTTCCCTAAAGCTAAAAATGAAGAAAAAAGAGGAGGGGAGATGCATATTGAACTATTTAGAGGTATTATGATTTTTAAAAATCTCACATTTGTCAGTAGAGAATGTTGGCTCCATTTTACAAACAAAGAAGACAAAGACTAGGGAAATGAGACAAAAATGATTTCTTTTAGTTTAAAAAGACATGGAACTTCTTTATTTATATATATCAAAATTGTCCTTTTTCCTTTTTTTTTTAAATCTAGAACTTGTGAAAGATTTCTACAAAGAGTGGAAATTCTTCCTCACTATGTCTCAAAGCTGGCCTTATACATTCAGACCTTCACTCTCTGGAAAACTCACAGCAATAACCAAGGAAAGTTTATTAAATTGTTGCCAACATTGAATTATGATCTGTTTTTAATCATGTCTACAAGCAACATCAAGAAGCTATACTCTTTATTGTGAGGCCTTAAATCAGTGTTCTAATTGAAATGCTTCAGAAAAAAAATATTAAACAATTCCCCACTAAGCAATTTTAGATGCCTGCTGTTTATCAGACACCATGATAGTCACTGAAGATACAAATACAAAAGCAAAAGTTCTTGCCTTCAAAGAGTTTACATTCTACTGAGAGAATATAAAATGTTCAAAGAAACGTAAAAAAACATCAAATATCCAAAATGAACAGAAAGTTATTTGAGTGAGAGTCATTCTAACTGGGAGAACTAGAAAAGGCCTTTTTTTAAGAGGAGCCCTTTAACAATGTTTTGAAGGGAGCCAAGGGTTCCAAAAGGCAGAACTGAGAAAGATGATTCTGTACTTTAAATGCAGGTAAAGGTTGTACAGAATCACAACTATGCAAAACAGAAAAACTGAAGATGGACTATTTTATCTGGGGAATGGAAAAGTGGTCAGTTTGTCTAGACCACATTGTTAATGAAGGGGAATTATATGAAGAAGATAGGCTAAAGATTAAGAATAATTTTAAATGTAGAACCAAAGAGTTTGTAATCTGATCTTAAAAGTAATATGTTATTTCTCTTTTTCTGCACTGACTTGGAGAAAGAATGTCCATCAAGTGAGACACAGAATTAGGAAGAATAGCTAATATGTTGACTGACAAAGTTAGATTAGAGCATTAGGCCAAATCTAATAAGATGAAATTCAATGGAGATAAATGTAAACTTTTATACTTGTGTATAAAATAATAAGCTTTACAAGTATAACGTGGAGAAGAAATAGAGTGAGTTAAGTGCTGAAAAAAAGATCTGGAGATTTAAGTGGACTAAATGTTTAATAAATATCATCACTGACCCTGTGACTGCTTCCATTCCTCCCACCTCAAAAAAAAAAAAACTAATATGATCTTTAAAGGGGGTATTCCTTTTAGGAATATGGTGGTGATAGTCTCTCTACTATGCCCCAGGAAAGTCTGGGCTTCTATTGTATCATTTGCAAAATGGAATAAAATTGTAATATATATTACCCATTTCAGAGATATTATGGGAAAAAAACTTTGTAAACTTTAAAAGGATTTATAAAAGTGAGTCATTATTTCTATGGCCCTGAGTTATTCTGATTTAGAAACATTATGCATAAGGCAATCTATACTCTTATTATTGCAATAAACTTTTCAAAGAAGCTTTTGTTGCAAAAAGAGAAGACCATTGCATTTTCTAGATGGCATATTGCTTTAGGAAACTGACTCACAAAATCCCTTCAAATAAAGAATAATCATTATATTAAATCACTGCAATGGACCCAATTTATTTCATAACCTCCAAGGCTATTTAGTTAAACTCAATTTAACAAGTACAATTCTTGAATCCCTTGTTACTTGAAGTCCAGTGTGGGCTGATTTCTGTAATCATGATCATGCAAATATGTTTTAAGGCCTTATATTACATTTTCTATTAACAGACAAAGCAGAAATCATAAATCAAATAGCAAAGGATTTAATTAGGACAGATTAACAAAGCAAATAGCAAGAGAAAACTCAAAGTGCAAGATTAATATTAACTCTTAGTATACACAGATACATATACAGACAGACAGACACACACAAACAGAAAGAGAAATAGAGAAACAGACACAGACATAGAGAAAGATATATATATATATACATATAAATAAATATATATAAAGAGAGAGCGAAGAGTGAGAGAGAGAAAACGAGTGCACAATCTCCCTCAGATGTTTACATCAATAAGGGAAGGGGGCATCCCTTAGAAAACATATTGTTTCCCATTAGGCTTGCATTAGAACTGGAATATCTGTCTGGGCTTTATCTCCTTACTTTTTCTGATCTCTGCCTCTTATGTTTTCTTCTCTTCATAATTGTCACTTCAATATTTCATGACTTTCCATTCCTCTCTGCTTCTGACACTGCTACTTTTCACTGAATTGCTTTTGTCATTAACTACAGTAGTTTCTTTCTTAGAGACCAGGTAGAGAATATTACCATCATGAAATAGATATTATGCACCTAAGAAAATTAACCTGCAATTAAAAACAGAAATGAAAAGGGACAGGGAGAAAGCTTTCCACATTTATCTACCAAGCCAGATGACATAGAATCCATACAAGATAGGAAGACTAAAGAGAGGACCAATAATTCACAGTAAATAAAGTCTATGAAGAATATCAACAAAAACTTCACACTCCTGCTGGGAAAATCTGCTTTTTCTGTGTTATGTTTGGTTCACTGAAGCACAAATAATTATAGTACACACTGACTCTTGGTAGGGTGTTGAGGAAGTGTTATGCTCCTCCAGTGACAAGTTGAATACTTGGCAAGCTTGTCAAATATTCTCTGGGGCTCTCAGAAATTTCTCTCTCAAGACAGCTTTTCCCCTTTCAACCCTTTAAGAAGTCAAGAATTCTGTTTTATCCAATTAGCTATCAGCAAAACCAAGCCCTTTCTCCCTGCAAAACAGATGCAAAGCCTGTTTTCTCCTATTTTCATCCTCTCAAATCATGGAAGGAAGTAGAAAGCAACACAAGTGCCTCCTAAAGCTTTTCTTGTTTGGGGACATAGTTGACTTTAGAGAGCCACAAACCCAGCAGCAAAATTCAACTCTTTCAATGAACTTCCAAGAGTTAAGGAGTCCATCAGGAGGCTTTAGTCATCTGATTCACTCCCTGACACTTTCTGGAGCAAACATGGAAAAATAAAGCATTCAGATGATAAAATGTCTCCCAGAAAATTAAAACATTTTTGGAACTGCTAAATAAGCATTTCCTATTCACTTCAGACCTTCACTCTTCAGGAAATCCACAGCAATAACAGGGAAAGTTTAGGAAGACCCAGAGTCCCTGGTTCCTCATGATATACCTTTAGTCTTACAGATTCAAGGATCCAGGCCTGCATCAACAACTTTTGAGGACATCTTTATCTGGATATTTCATAAGGAATTTCAAATGCAACATGCCCAAAACAGAACTTGGTACTTTTGTGCAAGCTACCCTTCTTCCTAATTGACTTATCATTGTTGCTGCAATTCTATTTACTGAGATCTGGAACTCAGAGATATCTTTGACTCTTTCTTCTCTCTTGCCATATCAGGTTTGTTATATGACTGAACCATTTTCCTTTTTATATCTTACATTTCTTAGAAGATAATCTTTGCATTGAAGAGGATTCATTCAACTCCAAGGTATATTTCTGAATCTACAGACTTTGCCACTACAGACTTAATTGCCTTCTCATCCTAGAACTTAGAATTCTAAGTATTTGGGACCCCAGAATAGACCTTTTATCTACCATAATGATCCTCTTCTCTTATAGATGAGTTTCTTCTGAGGACTCCATTTTGGAGATAATCTCAGATCAGCCATACTTCATTCCCTTTCTGGTTATGCTTTTGACTCACAAGATTTCAATATTATGATCCTCATATGGCTATTTTCTCCCCCTCCCCCCAGCTTCTTAATTCCATTCAATGTCTTGTCTTTGCCCATTAGAATAATGTGGTCAGCCCAATGAAGTTGTACTTTCTATGGTACAGTTGGAATGATTGGCAGTTTAGTTTAAGAAAGTATCTGGGGACAGTGAGGTGATACAGTAGATAGAGCACTAGCCCTGAAGTCAGGAGGACCTGAGTTCAAATCTGGTCTCATACTTAATACTTTTTAGCTGTGTGACCCTGAGCAAGTCACTTACCCTCAATTGCCTTAGCAAAAAAAAAAAAAAAAAAAGTATCTGGTATCTTATCCCACCAGGTGATCTTCAGAATATTCTTAAGATAATTAAAATGGAAGTGATTAAGTTTCCTGGCATGGCACTGATATACTAAGCATACAACAATGAGGTCAGCATAACAGCTCTGTACTTTTAGTTAGGTAGTCAGGCTAATACTTCTCTCCTACACTTTCTCTCAAAGCCTCCCAAATGCACACTTGCTAAGAAGACTCTTTTATGGAGAACTCACACATGCCAAATGCTCACAAGGTGATCAGAAAGACAGAGAGAGAGAGTAGAGAGATAGACACACACCTTGGGTATATCATTCAATTTCTCCATTCACAGTTTCATCATTTATAAGACTATGAGTTTGGATTTTTTAAAATATAATCGGAGTTAAATGACTTGTCTAGGGTCACACAGCTACTAAGTGTCTGAGGCCAGATTTGAACTCAGTTCTTCTTGATTCTAGGACCAGTGCTTTATCTAATCTGCTGTTCTAGCTGAGCCTGGATTATCTTTTTAAATTTCTCTTCCAGCTATAAATAACAGCATTTTTTGAATACAATAGAGTGCTTCAAGAACATGCCCCAAAATGAACTCAATGGAAATGTTCCACCCTTGAACATAAGGTACCTTTTAAGTCTTATTCTCCCTTTATATAATGTTCTACTACTTCAATCACTTGGTTGTATTAATGTATATCTAGACCTCCAAATTAGAAGTGTCAAACAATGTGGCTACAATATTTCTGAGTTATTCCAAACCAGATTAAAATGTAATTGGGAAATTTTCAATAAAATATAAAATTATAACAAATATACATAATATACATACATATATATAATAGAATTAGAACATCTTTCATGAAAGGCAACATACACACATACAAACACATATGTATAATTACATTTTAAACCTAAATCAAAAGGTGGTCCATAGGGACCATTTTATATGGATTTGTGGCTTCTATTTCTATTTTAGTTAGAGACCAGTTTTCTAAATGATTACCACAGAAGGGCTTTGTTTTGAACACTGTACCCCTATTTATGATACCCCTTCAAAGTTGCACTTGTGTCCAATAAGGAAAAAATTGCCTTCAGGAACACAAGCTGCATTTGCTGTTAAATAATCCAAGTATGCTGAGAAGAGCATCCCCACTTCAAAGATGACAAGTGTCAAAGTAGTTATGAGTCTGAGAAATGAGTGTGATTAAAGGTAGTGTTGGGGTTAGAACATCTGACATGAATGGCAATGTTATGAAGTGTAAAAGACAAAATGAGACAAAAAAAACAGTTCCCAGGCATTCATACTATGGTGGAAAAAATACTAGGATTAGAGATAGTGAGAATACAATAAAGAAAGCAATGTAATTTCAAGTTAGAAGCATGTAGCAACAAAAAGAATAAAATCAAGTACCTTCTACAAAATGACTAGAAGGAAAGTTATGAAACAAACAAGGGATAGAGATGAGGAAAAAAATGATTATTTCTATTATATGAAATTGAAAATCCCTTTAAGTGATAAAATCAATGCAGCCATGATTAGAGATGAAGTTATCAGTTGGGAGAAGAGGGAAGTCTGTACTTTAAATATCTTTAAAATGTTCTTATATCCAAGATATGTAGGGCATTGTATTATATAATATGAGAAGGCATTTTTCAAAGGATAGGTAGTCAAAGTATATGAGGAAATAACTCTCAAAAGAATTGCAAATTATTAATAGATATTTGAAAGATTATACTAAATTGTTAATAAGACAAATGCAAATTAAAACAGCTCTGATGTCTCACCAAACATCCAGCAAATTGTCAAAAATGAAAAAAGATGGCTATATTCATTGTTTGAGACATCATAGAAAGGCAGGTATACAAATTATTGATTTTACAGTCAATGGTTCAACTATTTGGAAAAATGAGTTGGAATTATGCTTATAAAAAGATTAGCATGTTATAGCTCTAGAACTGGAAAGCACATTGGGGCTATCCCAAATATAAATATAAAACTCTCATTTTATAGAAAAGGAAACTAAGGAGTAAGGAGGTTAAGTGGCTTAATTATGATTACAAAGATATTAAGTGGCAGAGAAAAAATTCAAATTCAGATCCTCTGACACTACTATACTACATTACCTCTGTATATTCTGGCCACAGATTTGACTGCTAGATACATATTCAAAGAAAGGCAGACAAGAGGAAAACCACATATTACATACACACATACATATACGCACAAAAGAAAAACCCAATTATTTTTTGTAGTAGCAAAGGGCTTGGTGACAAAGTAGGTACTTATTAATTAGAGAATAGCTAAACTAATTATGGTACATAAATATGAAATATTACTGTGCTGTAATTGATGATGAATATGAGAAATTCAGAAGAGCATAGAAAGACATGGAGAGACAGGTAGCTTGTTATAATGGATGCAAAAAGGGGCTGGATCCCTTGATATAAGTAAAGTACAATCACTTCTACTTATACATACTATAAGCCTTCACTATTCACAACTCTCTACTGAACTTGGATTCTTAGCCTTAAAAAAGAAACTGAAAACCACAGTGAACCTGAATAAAAAGGGAAATTGAAATTAGAGGTAGGAGGTCAAAGATATTGCACATGTCTAAGGATATTGATGAATTTCAATGAATTGATCAACCACTACGACATTTTACCTCCTCCCACCCCCACCAAAATCCTTACTGTCATATGGGATGGCTTTCTGGTAAAAGGAGGAACAGGGACACATAGGAAACTATGATGATATAAGAAACAAGGTATCAATCACAACTTTTTTTTTTATAAAGCTTTTTATTTACAAAACATATGAGTGACCTTTCAACATTGACCTTTGCAAAAAACCTTTTTTTTCCCCCAAGCTTTTCCTTTCCTTCACCCCACCCCCTACCCCTAGATGACAGGTAATCTAATACATGCTAGATAGGATAAATTATATGACAAATACAGTACATGTATACATATCTATACAGTTATCTTACTGCACAAGAAACATCAGATCTAGAAAGAGAAGAAGAAAAAAACAACCTAAGAAGGAAAACAAAATGCATGGAAATATTCACAGAAAGCGTTAAAATGCTGTGTTGTGGTTCACTCTCATTTCCCACAGGCCTCTCTCTGGATGTATATGACTATCTTCATCGCAGAACAACTGGTTTGAATCACATCATTGTTGAAGAGAACCATGTCCATCAAAATTGATCATCGTATAGTCTTGTTGCTGTGTATAATGTTCTCCTGGTTCTGCTGATTTCACTCAGCATCAGTTCATGCAAGTCTCTCCAATCCTTTCTGAAATCCTCCTGTTGGTCATTTCTTACAGAGCAATAATATTCCATAACATTCATATACCATAATTTATTCAGCCACTCTCCAATTGATGGGCATCCCTTCAGTTTCCAGTTTCTTGCCACTACAAAAAGGGCTGCCACAAACATTTTGGCACATGTGGGTCCCTTTCCCTCCTTTAAAATCTCTTTGGGATATAGGCCCAGTAGAAACACTGCTGGGTCAAAGGGTATGCACTGTTTGATAACTTTTTGAGCATAGCTCCAAATTGCTCTCCAGAATGGTTGGATCCGTTCACAGTTCCACCAACAATGTATCAGTGTCCCAGTTTTCCCACATCCCCTCCAACAGTTATCATTATCATTTCCTGTCATTTTAGCCAATCTGACAGGTGTGTAGTGGTATCTCAGAGTTGTCTTAATTTGCATTTATCTGATCAATAGTGACTTGGAGCACCTTTTCATCAATCACAACTTTTTAGAAAAGAAACTACAGTGAATACTATCCCTTTGAAAAATCAAAGACCCGGGGCAGCTAGGTGGCACAGTGGTTAGAGCACCAGCCCTGAAGTCAGGAGGACCTGAATTCAAATCTGGTCTCAGATACTTCCTAGCTGTGTGACCCTGGGCAAGTCACTTAACCCCAATTGCGTCAGCAAAAAGAAAAAAAAAAGAAAAAAAAAGAAAGAAAAATCAAAGACCCTTTAGTTTTTAGACTGTCTTGCTCTTCTAGCACTTCCTTTTAAAAATTTGATAGTGTTCTAATGCATCCAGCTTCTCTTACTTAAATAGAATTCCCATTTTTGTGCCACAGAAATCTTAATTTATTCAAGCTTAGTGTGTACTTTTTTTCCCTCTACTTGTAATAGCCTCTTCTTGTTCTTCACCAATTTAAATTTTACCTATTCTTTAAGTCTTGCCATTTCAGGTTGAACAAAATCTCTTCTGTGAGTCCCTATATTATTTACTCAGCTATTCTTTTAGTAATTAACTTTATATTCCCCAAGTTTCCTATATACCTCCAACGTATCATTTTTCTTATTCTATCTTTAATTGAAAGCCCAATGATCTACTTTTCTAAAACAAATAAGGTAAGAATTTTAGGGAAGATTAGTAATTTATTGCATTAATTAAATCTTATTTCTGGGAGTTTCCATATAGGAATCTTAAATTGTACTTAACTAAATGCAATCTCATAATTAGCTACACTTACCTGCTGTTTATATAGGGCCTTTGGTTATCACTCTCTAATATAAGGAAGCTGAGAAAGTCAGTGAAGATCTTGTTAAAAATATAAAGCCAAATTCAGCAATTCTCCATGAGTCCTTTATCATAGGGGGCCTTTATGGTACAGTTGGCCACAAAAGTTACCAGTAACAGTGAAAGAGAAATGACAATCTCAGATCTACAAAGGATGGGAGGCAAAAAAAAATTTTCAGTGATCTTTACAATATATAATGTTTATATTTCTGTGATGGCCAAGTAAATGTGAATACCTGCTATAACCTTTATGATATATTTTTTATGATTTGTGATAGAGATGCAAAAAAAGAGTATCAATAAACCATTTAAAATACAGAGAGAAAAAAAGTGACAGAGAGCAATTCATTAAATGCACATTGTTAAATGTAATTTACACTTAAAATATAAGCCACACAAAAGAAAAGTTCATAGTTTCTTTTATACTTCTTTTTCTTGTTCGTTGTATATTAAAATGAACAGGGGAGAAAAATGAGGGGAGGAAGGAGGAACTTGTTTCTCAAACTTTGGATGTGACATTTAAAGTATATAAACATGTGGGTGTAGATGAAGGGGGGTGGAAATCTCATGAAATTCAATCTTATCTTAATGTGATGAGGGAAAATTAAATATAATACGAAAAGAATATCATACAGAAATACAGCAAAGTAAGCAGTGAACTGAGTTGGGATAGAGGGGTGGTGTAAGAGAAAAGGTAGAGTTGAAAGGCATTGTCATAAATAAAATCTACTTCTGCCACAATTGGCTGGTTACAAAAAGGGAATTAAAAAGTTAAAAGAAAATTTTAAAAAATCCAGTTATCCACCTCCAATTGTTCACTGAAGAAAGCCATATACACCCAGAGAGAGGGATGTGAAATGTGGACCACAACATAACATTCTCATACTTCTTAATTGATGTTTGCTTACATTGTGTTTCCTTTATCTGATATATCGTTTGTGTAGATAAGATTTTTCTTGCACAACAATGAGAAGTTTGGGAATATGTATACATATATTCGATCTGCCAATATTTTAACATAATTAACATGTAGTGGATATCCTGCCATCTAGGGGAGGGGTGGGGAGTCGGGGGGAAAATTTGTATCGGAAAGCTATGTAAGGGTTATTGTTGAAGAATTACTCACATATATGTTATGCAAATAAAATAAAAAAAATTATATATTAAAAAAAAATCCAGTTATCTGGATAAGGGGGAAAAGGAGGTGGTAAAAGGAGTAGGATCAGTCAGTAAAAACTACAGATAGTTAATGCTGATTTTTTTCCCTTTCTTCTTCCACACTTTTTTCTCTGAAAAGAAATTGGAAGGGAGTGGATGAAAGGAAGAGAAAAAACAAACAAATAAGTCTAATGATCACAATTCTGAATGCAAATGAGATAACATACTTCTAAGGAGGATTAAAACTAGAAGATAGAACCAGCAAAATATTTAGAAACTGCTAGGTGACAGTGGATAGAGCTTCAAATCTAGCCTCCAGACACAGTAGCTGAAGAACCCTAGGCAAGATATTTAACCCTCTTTGTCTCAATTTCCTCATCTGTAAAATGAATTAGAGAAGAAATGGCAAACCTCTCCAGTATCTTTGCCAAGAAAACCCCACATGGAGTCAAAAAGAGACTGGAAAATATCAAGTGAGAGCACATTGGTTTGTTCTTTTATAAATTCACCCTACATGGTCTCAAGTTCAACTATTATCTATGTGAGGAGAATTCTTAAATCTTCATATGATGTCCTCATCTCTTTCCTGAGCTTCTCATACCAACTTCCTATTGGAAATCTGCTTGGATGTTTCCTTAGGGATTTCAACCTCAAAGTGTACAAAATAAAATGTATTATCTTTCCACTATATTTTGTTGTTCAGTCATTTTTGAGTCATGTCCAACTTTCTGTGACCTTGTTTGGGCTTTCTTGGCAAAGATATTGGAATAGTTTGCCATTTCCTTCCTTAGCTCATTTCACAGATGAGGAAACTAGGCAAACAAAATTAAGTAACTTGTCCAGAATCAAACAATTTTTAAGTGACTGAAACCAGATTTGAACTCATGGAAATAAATGTTCCTAACTGGCATTCTAGCCACTGAGTCACATAGCTTCCTTCTAAATTCTATATTTCTGTGGAAGGAAACAGCTTTCTTCCAGTTTTCCAAGTTCACAAGCTCAGATTCATCCATTGCTTTTCAGCTTTGCCACCTCTACCCAATCAGTTGCCAATTCAACCTCCAGAGTCTCTCCAACATTTCTCCCCTTCTTTTCACTCATACAGCTACCAACCTAACTCAAAATCTTAGATTGTAAGGTCTTTGAAAACAGAGACTGCCTTTTGAGTCTTATATTCCTAGCTCTTAAATAGATGGCCTGGCACATAGTAAGTGCTTAATAAATATTTATTCACTGACATCCAGATGATCATCACCTTTCATATAAGCTTTTGCAATCTCCTCCTAATTGGTCTCTTTCTCTAATTTCTCACTTTCTCAAATCCTATCATGCAACTGCAAAACAGATATTCCATATATATCTATATCTGTATCTATATCTATATCTATATCTATATCTATATATATCTATATCTGTCAATATCATTTTCTCGTTCCAGGAGCTTTAGTATTATTTTGGCATTTGCAACTCTTCACAATCCAGTTCTTGTCTATGTTTTTAATCTGATTACACATTGCTTCCCTCACATATTTTAAAACTGGCTCATTTTCTCTTCCTTTACATAGAATTTCATCCTCTGCCTCTATGTCTTTCCACAAGTTCTCTCTGATAATATGTTTGATGGAATTTGGAGATTGATACTCCCTCTAGATTCATTGTCCCCTCTTCTTCTGCCCTCTAGTACTTTTAGCCAGAGGTATATAATTCTTTTCAACCAATTCTAGATGATTTGCCATGTTCATTTCAAGTTTACATTTTTAATTCAATAGAGGCCCAGGCTTTCTTCACCTACATCATTTGGGATGGGATGATTGATACAATGATTGATTCATCAGCATTATCCAGATTGTTGCTAATTGGTCTTTTGTTCTTGAAGACAACCCATGACATCAGGATGGTGATTTCTTGATTTGCAAGTAAATTGGATTTAAGTGAGACAAAGATGGAAATGATTATACTTAGCCCATATTCTTCATTCATACAGTGTTTAACCTTTTCTTGGCATGTAATAAATGATTATTGATTGGACTGATTATTGTAATTATAATGCTCCAAGAGAAACTGAGGCAGTACAACAGATTGGAGATTATTAATATTTTATTGATGTTAATGGAGAAGTAAGACTAGTTGATTGGATAGGACTATTGTCTCAAAGTATTCAGTGATCTATTGAAGGGTATCAAGGATTTTATAAGACTCCAGCGCTCAGGGAAATGAAGGCAGCTCAAGGGGCAGAAGGAGTGTTAGGGCACTGGAGAGACTGGAATTCAAGGAAAGGACTACCAATTCAGTTCTGACAGATTGGGGTATGGAGAAAGGATCATAAATTCTGATAAGTTTGGGAAGAAGCTAGGAGCCACTGAATCTGAAGCCAAAAGATAAGGGGTATGTCTAGGTATTAGAGATAAGCCATCTGGAGGTTTTATGACTCTTTGGAATGCCAGCGGCTATTCCCTGCAGCCCAATTATCTCTGAATGGTCAAAAGTGGGGGGATTGCTGCTGAAGCAGAACAATTAAAGGAAACTGAGACATAAAAATTGAGCAAAACTGAGACAGAACAATTGAGGGAAACTGAGACAGAACTATTGAGGGAAACAGACAACAATTGAGGGAAACTGAGACAGAACAATTGAGTGAGGGAAACAGAAAGAACAATTGAGGGAAACTGAGACATGGGAACTATGACATGACATAATCAGATCAGCTCAATATTATATATGGAATATAATCATATTTTTGTTATGATTAATTATATTGTGTTACTATAATATATAATATTACTTATTGTGTTATATATAATTATATTATAATAATACAGTTAATTTTTTCAACTTGGAATTATAGACAGAATTAAGCTATGTAACTTTGGGCAAATCACTTCACCTCTGTGGGGTTGTTTTTTCATATTAAATATTAAATTGACCAGATATCAATAATTCATTTATATAATACTTTATAGTTTACTCATTTATATTATTTTTATACAACCACCAAATAAAGACAAAATTATTATTTTTCCCATTTCAGGCCATAGGATCATAGTTCATATAAGGAAAGATTTTTCTAGCCACATGGTTCAAATGCCCTCTTATAAAACTATAAAGTTGAGGAAATTGATTCAGAGCTAAGGTTCTTTTTAGTGCTAATATTCTATCATCCAATTTATTTTCTTAAAAATGATGTTTCAAAAATTTTAAGTCTTTCAAAAAAGTTCTGGATATAAATTTCCTGTATTTTCCACTTTTTCTACACTTACCTTACCTTGCTCTTCCAACATTTATTATCATGTATTTTCTAAATTCCTGTCAGTTTTCCACTCTGTTGGAACAGAAGGCCTAAAGAGACGGTAAGGTGGTGTAGTTGATAAAGCTCTGGGCCTGAAATCAAGAAGACTTCAGTTTAAATTCAGCCTCAAGTAATTATTAATAATATGACCTTAGGCAAATCATTTAACTTCTGTTTCCCTTCATTTCCTCAATTGTAAAATAATTATAATAAAAGTACCTATTTCCTAGAATTGTTCTGAGAATCAAGTACTAAACTATTTACAAAGTACTTGCTTAATAAATACTTGTTCTTACACCCAAAGGGCAATCAACTGTTTATATCCTTTAATCCAATAATATCACTAATAGGTCTGAATTACAAAGCAGCCATAAAAGAAGAAAGGACCTACATGTTCAGAAATATTTATAGCAGCTCTTTTTGTGGTTGTAAAGAACTGGAAATCGACAAGATGCCCCTCAATTGGGGAATGGCTGAGTAAGTTGTGGTTCATGAACGTAATGGAGTACAATTGTGCTACAAAAAAAAAATGACAAGCAAGCAGATTTCAGAAAAAACCTGGAAACACTTTCATATACTGATGCAAAGTGAAATTAGTAGAATCAGGAGAACATTGTACATAGTATCAACAATACTGTGTTGTGATCAATTATGATTGATTTTGTTTTTTCAACAATATAGTGATCTAAGATGATTCCAAAAGACAAGATAGAAAATTCCAACCATATTAAGAAAAATGCCTGATGGAATTGAATGCAGATAAAAGCATACTATTTTCACTTGGTGCTTTTTTCCCTTTTGTTCTATGTCTTCTTTCACAATAGACTAAAATGGAAGTGTTCTACATTATTGCACATATATAAGCTTTATCAAATTACTTACCATTTTGGAAAGAAGAAAGAGGAAATTTGAACTCTTTTTTTCAATAATAAAATTTAATTTTCAAAACACATGCAAAGATAGCTACATCCACATCTGCAAAACCTTGTATCTTAAATTCTCTCTCTCTTCACTCCACCCCAGACAGTGAGCAATCCAATACTTACCAAATACACACAATTCTTCCAAAACCATTATGCAGCACAAGAACAACCAGATCAAAAAGGAAAAAAAGAGTGAGAGAAAACAAAAAGCAAGCAAACAGCAACAAAAATGTGAAAACACTACACTGTGATCCACACTCATTTCCCCCAATCCTCCCCCTGATGCAGATGACTCTCTCCATCACAAATCCATCAGAATTGTCCTGAATCACCTAATTGTTGAAATCCATCAGAACTGATCATTGCATAATCTTGTTGTTGCCGTGTATAATGATCTGGTTCTGCTCGTTTCACTCAGCATCAGCTCATGCAAGTCTCTCCAGGCCTCTTTGAAATCATCCTGCTGGTCCTTTCTTATAGAACAATAATATTCCATGACATTCATATACCATAATTTATTCAGCCCTTCTCCAGTTGATAGGCATCCATTTAGCTTCCAGTTTCTAGCCACTACAAAATGGACTGCCACAAACATTCTTGCACATGTGGGTCCTTTTCTCTTTTTATGACCTCTTTGGAATACAGGTCCAGTAGAGACATTGCTGCATCATAGGGTATGTACAGTTTTTGCTCTTTGGGAATAGTTCCAAATTGCTTTTCAGAATGGTTGGATCAGTTCACAACTCCATCAACAATATATTAGTGTCCCAGTTTTCCCATACCTCCTCCAATATTTATCATCTTTTCCTGGCATCTTAGCCAGTCTAAAAGGTGTATACCTCAGAATCATCTTAATTTGCATTTCTATGATCAATAGTGATTTAGAGCATTTTTTCATATGACTGGAAATAGTTGAACTGAAAATTTTATAAAAAATGAATGTTAAAAAACTGTCTGTACATGTAATTAGAAAAATAAAACATTATTAAAAATAAATACTTGTTCTCTTTCCCTGACAAAATATGTAAAATAAATGTAGTTCTCCTTTCTCCCACTTCACTGAATAGTTCAAAGAAAAATAATGAAGAAGGTATTTAATAATAACTAATGATTATGGATAAAACAAAACATTTTTTCTCCTGTAAGAGCTTTTTAAAAAATGTTAAGCACAAAATGTTTGGAAGTAGGTTGAATGTTGTTGACAGTAGAAATTATTTGTTAAACTGAAATGAATCTATTTTTCTGTAAACTTCAAAATCTTCTTAATCATCTGGAAATCACCATGAGCATTAAACTGACATTTCAAAGCCTACTTTGGCTTTCCCTTTTGAAATATGAAAGGGTAGAAGGTCATTTTATTAAAACATTTATTGGTGGGAGAGGGAAGCTAGTAGCAAAAATCTATCTTTCTCCTGTAACTAGATTATGATTGTCTGATAACTTGTCATCCTTTATAAAAATAGAGCTAGGTTTTTTCATAAATCTATTTTTCATGATGCTAACTGATTACTGCATGTCCTTGGCACACTTTAGAGATATTGTTCTTGGGAGTGAAAAAAATAAATATGAAGTGGAAATATTTAAGAAATTAAGTAAAAAATATTCACAGAACAACTTAGACTAAATTCATATCTCAGATTAGTTTTTTTATATTCTAGATTACATTTAATTAGGTCCCATAGTGCTAAGAAATTCACAAAATCATTTCAGAATGCCATTGCCATTTTAGGTAAAATACATCCATATACATACACACAAATAACACCTGCCAGAGAAAAGAGGTGTTATGAAATTTTAAAAAAGAATGTCATAATTCCAAAAACCTCTAGGAACATTGTATGCATTAATCTAGACATTAGATTGTTAGATCCTTCAGGGAAGGGATTTCTTGCTTTTGTGTCCCTAGAACTTAGCACTCTATCTGGACATAGTAGATGCCTAATAACTGAGGGACTAACTATGTGTCTTTTAACTACCCAGAGACCTTAATGATAATAGCCAATATTTAAATGATACATTGTTCCTTCATTTTGTATTTATCTTTATATAAATATATATATATATATATGTGTGTGTGTGTGTAATCAAATATATATATGCACACATATAGGCAAAGCAATACGTACATATCTCCTCTGACAGAATATAAGCTCCTTAAGGATAGAGATAGCTTCATTTTTTGCTTTTTATCCTCCAACATATCATAAGGGTCACATAAGTGCCTGTTCATTAAATAAGTAAGAATTTTTGTATATTTCATTTCACTTGATCCTCACAATAACCATAAGGTAGCTACTGTATTTTTAATATCTATTTCATAGATATAGAAACTAAGTTTTAGGCAGAGTGAATTTTCTAAGGTTAAACAACAAGAATTTTCTAAGGTTAAAAAACATTGTACCTATATTTTTGACACCAATTATAATGTTTTTCCATTATATTATGAAGCTTCTCAATTAAACTGTACAGTACCAGAGACAAAAGCTAGAAATCATATTGATAAACCTGCCACTACTACCATCACTACTACCAAATACATAATTTAGTAGTGTATTTGCAATTACATCTGTATACATGAAAGGTTTCATTTAAAGGACTCAATATTTACCTTGAAATTAGAAATGGATTAACTTTATTACTCCCAGAGAGCAAAATTGATCATCTTGTATTTAATTAATCTATTTGAAAGTATGCCTCCTGATGAGGTTACATCTGCCAGTAAGGTTCCCTCAATCCCCTCTCCTAACCAAATTTTCCATGGGTTATAGAAGATAATGAAATAGTGAAAATTTGAATAAATTGAAATTTGAAATATATTTCTAATGTAAATTTAAAATAAATTTTATTCTAAATAAATTTAAAATTAAAAATTTAAATTCTCTTTAAACTGTTGCACAAAGAGGCAGCATGCTGGAGTAGGAAGAGCCTTGGATTTGTGAAGTCTAGATTCAAATCCCAACTTTGACACTGATAACCTGTGTGACTTTGGGAAAATCCCTCTCTAAACCTCAATTTCCTTAAAACAAAATGAGATTGAATTAAATTACATTTAATCTTTTATTCCAATTCCAGATCTTTGATTCTATGGTATTACAGGAACAAAGGATCAAAGTCGTAGAAGTTAGACTGGCTAAGTAGGGGGAGAAACTTCCTAACAATTAGATAGTTCCAGAGGTACAAAGGATGCCTTAAGAGCTAATAGCTTTGTGTTCAGGTATAACTTGAACTAGATGTTCCAGAGAGTCTATTATTAGCATAGCATTTTAACTCTTTATTCATTCTTTACCTCAGGCATGATGTCCACTTAAGAAAAGTAGTGGCCTTTGCCCCAAGTTGAGCTGACAGACATCAAATAAATAACTCTCTAAGTTGCCAATTTTGGTTTTTTCAAGATGGATGTTTGGGACTGTGTGGGTCAAGGTCAGAACTTGAATGCTTTTGGTTAAAGGCTGTTGAGCAAAGATAAAATATGATGTAATCTTCTTGAGTTATTTATAACAAAATACTTGTTTCAGAGCATGGGAATTATCTAATAATTGAAATTTGAAGTAAAAAAAATTTTTTTTAAACCTCTGATGAAAGGACACTGGGAAGGGATAGATGAGGGGGAAGGAAGAGAAGCCTAGCCCTTGCTTTTAAAAATTCTTCTAGTATTTATCAAGCATTTTCACAAAGGAAGGCACTGAATTAAGTGCTAGGGAAGGACAAAGAGTAAGACAGCTTTATTCTTCAAGCATCTTATCATCCTAGGAAATGAAATAAGAGGTATAAAAATAACCAAGTTAAAATAACCCACATTTACATAATGTTTTAAGATTTTACAAAGTGCTTTCCTTGCAACAATCCTGTAAAGTAGGGAGGAACTATTATCCTAATTTTACAGACAAGAAAGCTCAGAATAAGAGATTGAATGACTTGTCCATGATTAAAGAGTTAATGGTGAAACAGGGACTCAAAACTAGGTCTCTTGATGTGTAATTCGAAATTCTTGATACAATAATGTGATTAATACAGAGAAGAAGCAGATTGTATAACCAGTGGCAAGTAGAAATGATAATTAGCATAGTTATTTTTCAAAATAAATATTATAATGGACCAGTTATTTTATTTTGGCACAAGTTCCTATATCCTTGCTATCTACATATATACAGGTAGATCTGTTCAGTTAGCGAAGAGGCACAGTGGATACTGTGAGAGTTGAAGACAAGAAAATGTGAATTTGAATCCTGCCTCAGATACTTACTAATTGTGTGATCCAGGGGAAATTCATTTAACATTTCTGTATTTCAGTGTCTCCAAAATGAAGATAATAATAGCATTTATTTCACAGAGTTATTGTAGAGATCAAAAATGCTAACATACTTAAAGTGTTTTGCAAACCTCAAAGCTCTAAATAATTGCTAGCTGTTTACTCAGAATGTTTACTAAAATTCCATAGTCCAGAAAAAAAATGTGAAAATTTCAAGGCCAAGGAATTATACCTTTTTTGTTTCTATATCCTGAAATTTGCTTTCCCAGAATTTGGGGTGTAGGTTAGACTATCTCAGGCTTTTTTCTCTATCCTATAACAAACTCTAGCAGGAAATAGTTACTTTCTCCTAAGGTTGTTCTCCTAAGGAAATCTTAACAGGTAGGGCAAAATTGCCATAATATATAATTATGTAACCGCAGCCAATTTTTCCATGTTAGTGACAATGTATTTTCCTTTTTGTTCTTCTATTTTTGAAGGATGAAATCCTTTCTAATTTTAAAAAAATAGTGACATTTTCTCCCCTTCCTACCTTAATGTAACCCCCAATTAAACAATAGCACCACTGATGAAAACAAAACTCCATGCCAAATATTCAGTCAAGCAAGTGACACTGGAAATGCCTAAAGATGTATGTTTCCTTCTGTATCTTTAATTGATCACCTCTCTATTAGGTAGTAAATAAAATACTTCAGCTTTAGCACACTATCTAATATGACTGCCTTGTTACTGAATTGATCAGAGTTTTCAAGTCTTTCAAAGTTGCTTTTCTTTGTAATGCTGGTGCTTGAATGTTATTGTTCTGCTTTGATCACCTTGCTTGGATTTTGGGTTCCATGAGACAGCCTGGAAACAAATTGCAGATAAACTCATTCGTGTCTCTCCTTTTTTTGCAGCTGAGGCTCCAAAGCTGTCCATTGTTGGATATGGTTGGGGATCCTTTGATCTATGGAGCACTGGAGTTATCCTGTGTGTGAAACCAGGCTGCTTTGCAGTGAATTTCCATCTACTCTGGCTTTTCTTCATTCGAGGACTTTTTTTTAAGCAATCTAACTTGAAATATGATAGTTTGGAGAGCAAAGGAGCTAGGATTATATCCAAGAATCACTTACCCAGAAAAACTGAACATAATCCTTCAAGGAGAAAATGGATATTCAATGATATTGAGGACTTTCAAGCATCCCTGATGAAAAGACCAGAATTGAGCAGAAAAACTGCCTTTTAAATACAAAAGTCAAGAGAAGCATAAAACAGTAGACAGGAAAGAGAAATAATAAGGGATTCAATAAGGTTAAACTGTTTGTATTCCTATATGGGAAATTAATACTTGTAAACTTTTCAGAACTTTCTCATTATTAGGGCAGTTGGAACAAGTGTATATATATATATACATATATATATATATACAGAGAGAGCATGAGTCTGAGTTGTGTATGAGAAAAAAATAAAATTAATGGATAAAAAGGGATGCTTTGGGAGAAGAGGGAAAGTAGAGACAATAGGAAGTGTGCAAAGAAGAGCTTTTAGAATGAAGGGAAAAGTGGGTAGTAGTGGCAAGCAATACAAATCTTACTTTCATCACACTTGGCTCAAAGAAAGAATAACATACAATTCAGTTGGGTATAGAAATTTATCTTACCCTACAGTGAAGTAGAAGGAAATTGAAATAAGCAAAATGGAGTGGGACTGATAAAAGGGATGTAGAGGTCAGAAGTAAAACACTTTTGAGGATGGATAGGGTGAAAAGAGAGATAAATGAAGAAAAAGGAATTCAGAGGGGAATACACAGTTAGTAATCATAACTGTGAGCATGAGTAGGATGATTCCCTCTACTCAAAATGGAAGCAGATAGCAGAGTGGATTAAAAATGAGAATCCCCCACAATAAGTTATTTATCACATTTGAAGCACAGAGACACAGAGTTTAATGTATGGGACAAGCAAAATCTATTATGCTTCAGCTGAAGTTAAAAAAAAAAAGCAGGGATAACAATCATGAGTTCATATAAAGCAAAAAGCAAAAGTAGATCTAATTAAACTAATTAAATACTAAACACATGCACCAAAAAAAGTATAGCATCCAAATTCTTAATTGAAATGTTAAATGAGTAACAGGAGAAAATAGACAATAAAAGGAGGGGACGTAGGAAAACTGGGACACTAATGCATTGCTGGTAAAGTTGTGAAATGATCCAACCATTCTGGACAGCCGTTTGGAACTATGCCAAAAGGATATAAAACTACTCATGCTCTTTGACCTAGCAGTGCCATTATTGGGTTTGTATCCCAAGGAAACAGTAAAGGAGGGGAAAAGACCCGTTATGTACAAAAAATATTTGTAGCAGCTCATTTTGTGGTAGCAAAGAATTAGAATTTGGGGGGATGTCCATCAATTGGGGAATGGCTGAACAAGTTGAACTATATAAATGTGATAGAATACTATTGTGTTACAATCAATGACAATTGGGCAGACTTCAGAAAAACTTGGAAAGACAGGAACTATTGCTGGGTGAAATGAGCAGAACCAATGAGAACATTGTACACAGTATTAGCCACATTGTGTGATAATCAATTATGATAGACTTAGTTCTTCTCAACAATACAATGAGCCAAGACAATTTCAAGACTCATGACAGAAATGCTATTCACATCCAGAGAAAGAACTATGGAACCTGAATGCAAATCCAGACATTCTATTTTCACTTTGTGTGTGTAGGTGGCTTTTCCCTTTTATTCTCTTTCTTCTTTTACAGCATGACTAAGGGAATTGCATGTACATAGCATGTATCAGATTGTTTGCCATATTGGAAGGGGGTGGGAGAGAAGAAGAAAGAAAAAAAAAATTGGAACTCAAAAATCTTATAAAAATAAATGTTGAAACTACCTTTTCATATAATTGCAAGAAATAAAATACTATTTACGAAAAAAGTAAAGAAAATAATATTTAAAATATTAATCAAGACTGATTCCTAGAAGATCATATGGTTGGGAGATGGAGTATTATTAGATTTCTATTTAGTTCATAGGATCCTCTAGACATTTGCTACTTGTATAACCATTGGCAGATCATTCAAGCACTGTGAGTCTCAGTTTTGTCATTTGTAAAGTGGGGATACTAATACCTGGCACATAGCATTCTTTTGAAGCTCATGTGACATAATACATGCTTTGCATATATTAAAATACTATAAAATATACCAATTGTTATCATTTCTCTAATAACATCCTTTTCTAGTCTCCAATCTTTCTCTTTGGATATACTTATAAAGATTCATTTTCAATTGAAAACAATTAGCAAATAACATTATGTTGCTGAGTCATTTTTACTGTCTTTATTTTATGAGATATTTTTCCTATTCAAAACTCACATTACTGTCCTATCCATAGGTCACCTTGATTGGTTGTTTCCCCATTAATCAAGACTTGCAGAACCACATAACATTAGTCTCTAGTTTTTTGGCACCTTTTCCTCCTGTGCCTGTTAATATTATTCACAGGGACAAGTTATCTAGAAAATGCTCTTAGTTTAAGAACTGAAATGTTGCCAAAGGTTTGCTGTCAGAAGCAAGTTTCCATCCATTAGCAAGTGATGAACTCTTTGGTTTTTCAGGGACTACTTGTTTCAGAAATTGAAAAAGAAGTGCTAAGTAGTCACATTGTCAAACTGGCAAGAATGAGAAAGAATGAAAAAGTTCTGCTTATCAAGGTTAATACTTATTACCAACAAGAAATTCTAGAAGTCTGGCCTGCACCAGAGAGTGAAAAAGACTCTTAGTCTAACAGGATGCAATTAAGTCCACTCCAAAAGTTTAAAAGCAGAAAATGCTTCAACTAGTACTCAAATTGTTTTGTTTCCCTGTAAAATTAGAGATGTGTCTCTGTTTATGGAAAACCCATTCAGAGAACCCAAACTTAAAAAAGAGAAAAAACTAAAAGAATAATTATTTGTTGTAAAAAAGACTTCCTTAAATTTTTTCAAAAAGTTAGAGAGCTTCTCTATTTTTACTGAAAATTAGAGTATAGACATTAACTGATAATTGAAAATAAATCAGAAATATTTTTTTAAATTTGAAATATTTATGTAAATGAAAGGAAGCACACAGATATATAGGTAAATATTGCTTACCTAGGTCCATGATTTCACTGGTAGAAAGAACTCCCACATGAGGAAATTCTACCAAAGCAGATTAGCACCTTATATGCAATTTATACTCTTAGAAAATTATCTAGAAAATTTAAGTAACTTGCCTAGAATCTCAAGGGTAGGACTCAAACCCAGAAATCCTATCTTCAAAGCCAGCCCTTTCTACAATATGTAGTGTTATATTGCAAGATTAATATTATCTTGGGGCAGCTAAATGGCATAGTGAATAGAGCACCAGCCCAGGATTCAGGAGAAACTGAGTTCAAATCTGACCTCAGATAATTAACACTAGCTATATTATCCTGGACAAGTCACTTAACCCCAATTGTCTCACAAAAAAAGAAAGATTAATACGATTTTTTTTTCTTTTTAAGGCCTAAAAAATCAACACAAAATTTTATTCTTTTGTTAGTTGGCGAAGACAGTTCTCTGTAAGTTTGGTCATTTCATGACTGACTTGAACCCAGAAGTTCTGAGTACTGAGCCACTTCAGCTACTATCAAGACTTTCTTTGTAGTGAACAAGTATAAAGCTCTAGACTATTTAGAGTAAAAGCTTTATAAATCTGGAACTCTTCCAAGCATGTAAATCATATTGCTTTCATGTGTACAGTTACAGAATATGATAAGCAGCAAAAATGGAAGAGCTTAAAAAAGGAGTCACTTTATGGCAATTTCAAATGGTGTTGCATGGGAAAAGGTGAAGTCAATTTTTCAGCCTTTGTGTCCTTGTGGAATTTCACAATAATTTAAAATTTAATAAACAATATTGGTAGGGCCCCAAAGCTTTATGAAAGTCAAGACAAAAATGTCATGAACTTGCAAAAGATTATATCATTTCATAAAGGCAAAGTGATGGGGCTGATAAAAGAAATGAATTTTCTCTATTACACCAGCAGAGAAACACCAAAAGAGACTGGTGGTGATAACACTATTCCTTTTAAATTAAGTTTATATTATTTAGAGCACTCAGGTCAGCAATTGCAGAAAGAAGTATTACAAATTGATCTGTACCAGGTTATAAGGTGCAAACAATAGCAAGGAGGCCAGTGTTACTACTTCAATAGAGGGGGTAAATTCTAAGGAGACTAAAATGGTTGGAGATGAGTTGCCAGGTTATAAAGGGATTTGAATGTAAAACTGTGAATTTTATTTTTGATTCATCAGGTGAAAGGGAGGCACTAGAGTTCTGGGGAAATAGTAAAAGGCCTACACAGTTAGATCATTAGGAAGATCTATTTGACAATTGAGTGGAGGATGGATTGTAGTAGGGAAGACTTAAGATAGTGAGATCTAAAGCAGACTTTTGCAATAGTACAGTTGTGATTTGTACCAGGGTGACTGAAGGCAGTGTCAATGAAGAAAAAGGGATGTTAACAAGGAGATGTTATGAAGGAATAATTGATAGGAGTTGGTATCAGATTGGATATAGGAACAGGGAGAGAGAGTAACAAATGGAGAAGACCACTTACATTGTGAATTTGGGTGAGTAGGAATATGTTAGTACCTTCTCCAATAATAGACAAGTTCATTAGAGATTTTGTGGGAAGCCAATAGATTCAATATTTAGAAATGCTAAATTTAAGATGTTTATAAAATATACAGTTAATGCTCAGGGATTCACTATGGAGTATTTTTCTTTACTTTCTATAGGCTTCCTCCACTAGCATTTGGTTCTTAGAAGTACACTAGAAAGGAACTATTGATACAGATGTAGTAGATCAGGATTACAAATCCCATTTTGCTTCTATGTTTTTAGGAAGCAGCCCTGTGTCATTTTAAGGACCTAGCCTAGCTAACATTGTCAGGATGGAGAATAAAGAGATGGAAGTAAAAGTGTACCTCCAAACTTCCAGATTCAGTGCATAGTGTTAACAAAGACATATTTCTTGGATTCAAGATAATAGAATCAAAGTAACAGTTCACCATAAATCTGCATGCTGTTGGAGACAGAATCTTGCTTGATTGGTACAAGAAGAATGGCTCCTAAAGTGATGTCATCCACTCATAGCACAGGTCTTCTATGAGGTTTGCAGCTTCTGGGACTAACTAAAGCTTAGAACTACCAAAGAATTAATTTATATGACTAGAATAATTATAAAAATCATTCAGAGGAACAAAAAGCCAATAATCTCAAAGAAAACAATGAGAAAAAAGTGAGAAAGCAGAGAGTATAATAGTACCAGATTTCAAACTATACTATAAAGCAATAATTATCAAAATTATTGAGTCATGGTTAATAAAATGGGAGTTTGATCAGTGTAAGAGATTAAGTGCACAGTATATAGAAGTAAATGAACACACTAGTTTAGTGATTGATAAATCCAAACATACTACCTATTTGGATCAAGAACTCTCTATTGGACAAAAACTATTGGAAAAATTGGAAAGCATTTTGAGAAAAACTAGTTATATCCTCTTAGACCATCTACCAAGACAGACTCCAAAAGAGCACATGAGGGGGCAGCTAAGTGGTGCAGTGGATAGAATACCAGCCCTGAAGTCAGGAAGACCCCAGTTCATATCTAGCCTCAGACACTTAATATGTCCTAGCTGTGTGACTTTGGGCAAGTCACTTACCCCCAAATGCCTCAGCAAAAAGCAAAAAAAAAGGGGGGCACATGACTCAGGCATAGGGAATAACAATATAAACAATTTAAAGGACCAAAGGAAAAAATGGACTATTATATCTGTAGAGGTAGAGTTCATTATCAAACAAGAGATAGATAAGGTCACAGAAGGTAAAGCAGATTGTTTTGATTATGTGAACTAAAAAGGTTTTGCAAAAATAAAACCAATGAGAATAGCTGGTAAATAGTGTGTGTTTGTGTGTGTGGGGGGTGGAGCAGAGAAGCTGATAAAGGTCTGGTAAAGGTCTCACTTCTAAGTGAGAACTCATTCAAATTTATAAGAATAAGAATCATTCCCCGAGTGACAGATGGTCAAAGGATAAGTAGTTTTCTAAGAAAGAAATCTAAGCTATTAATAACTATATGAAAACTTGAAATCAATAATAATTAGAGAGATGCAAACTAAAACAATCTGAAGCTTCCATTGCATTCCCGTAGGATTACAAAAATTGATAAAAAAGAAAAATTATAAATGTTATGGGGAAACAGGTGCATTAATGGATCTGTGAATTGGTCTAGCCATTTTGGAGAGCAGTTTGGAACTGTGCCCAAAAAGCTATTAAACTATGTTATACCCTTTTACTCAGTGATACCACTACTTATTCTACACTCCAAAGAAATAAGAGAAAGAAGAAAAGAAGCAATATGAATAAACATATTTATAGCAGCTTTGTTTACAGTGACAAAGAACTGGAAATTTAGGAGGTACTCATCAATTGGGGAACAAATTATGGTATATGAATGTAAAAATAATATTGCACTATAAGATGTGATGAGTGGTATAGTTTCAGAAAAACCTTGGAAGACTTGTATGAACTAATACAGAATAAAATAAGCATAACCAGGAGAGTAATTTGTATAATAATAACAATATTATTAAGACAATTTTGAAAATTTTATTAACTTCAAACAACACAAATACTAAACAAGATTCAAGAATACTCAATGATGAAAGAGGCTCTCCATCACCTGCTAGAAAAATAATAGACTTAGACTGCATATTGACAGTTTTGTGGACATGGCCAAGTAGGAACTTTTTTTTCTTGATTTTACCTGTTGGTAGTAGGTGACTTAGTTTTTCTTGCTTTTTCAATGTGGAGGAAGAAAAGGCAGCAAGAAAGTTCACACATCCATTTGGAAAAAAATGAAAAAGAGATTTGGAACAAAGTGTGTGTGTGTGTGTATATATATATATATATATGATATATGTATACCTATATACTACCTATGCATATACATAATACTCATATACACGTGCATATACATATATACATCCACATGTACATATATACATAATAAAATGGCAACAATCAGAGGAAGATGAGTTCCATCTGACAATGACATTTTTAGGCTACTGAAGGTAAGGTACCGTAGCTCACAAGAGAGTACAATGGACTAGCAATGCCTGGAGACATGGCAGAAAGCTAGAGCTGCTAGAAACCAGCAATATGGAATAGAGGTAGACCAATTCTGGGAAATAGTTTCTTCCCTAGGAGTTCCTTATACCAATGAAATCACAGGAATGGTAGTTACATTAGGTGGATCTTTTGATAAACCATCACTCTAGAATAAAATACTACTCAAGAGAGAACTGTAAGTCATTGGTTTCTGAGTTATGGTTGCTTTGCTTACTGTACGATATATTGTTCTTTTCTATCAGCTCAAATATAAATGTCATAATTTTTCCCTATTAGATTGCAAATAAAACTCTTCATGTTTTGAGAGTTATGAGCCTTTGTGCTAATAAAGAAAACCAAAGACTGTCTTTGGAGAGTGCTGAATACTGAACACAAGGAGACAGAGAAAGACAGAGTGAGAGGAGAGAGACAGATAGAGTGGAGAGAGATGGAGTGAGAGAGAAGAGAGACACACAGAGTGAAAGAGACTGTGTCTCTTTCACAGAATGAGTGAGAGACAGAGACAGAGAGACATAGAGACAGAGAGAGATACACACACAGAGTGAGAAACAGAGAGAGAGCCAAAGAGAGAGAAAGATGGGGACAGGATGGGGACAGAGAAGAGGAGAAAAAAGGGGAAGGAAAAGGGAAGAAAGGAGAGGGGGAGAGAGAAAAAGAGGGGAAGAGAGAGAAAGAGAGAGGGGAGGGGGAGAAAGAAAGAGACAGAGAGGAGGGAGGGAGCTAAAGAGAGACACAGAGTGAGAGACAAAGAGAGAAACAGAGATGGAGACACAGAGAGAGAAGCACAGAGGGACGGAGATGAGGAAAAAAGGGGGAGAAAAAAGGAAGAAAGGAAGGAGAGAGACAGACAGACAGAGAGAGACAGAGTGGGGAGGAGAGAAGAGAAGATGAGAGAAAGAAAAGGATAGAAATAAACTAGAGAAATTAATGGTTCCTGATGTACCTGGGCTCTTTAAGTCAAGAAAGCCTCTGACATAGGTTACACCAAGATTAATGAGACAAGGTTCTTTGATTCAAAAAATTCATTATCCTGTAGGAGAGAGATGATATGTACAAAGCTAACTATACTATTGTTTGAAATGCTAATGATTATTCACATTTCAAAAGCATTTTATAATTTGCAAAGCACTTTTCTCACAACTCTGAAATAGTGGAATTATCATTGCAATTTTACAGATGAGGCATAGCTACAGGGCAAGTTGCTTGCAGAGGGCCTTAAATGCTAAACTAAAGTAATTTGCTTTATGTTTTGTAGGCCATGGGGAATTACTGAAAATTTTTATGTTCAATGTCTTGGGTTGCGAATTTTAGAGATGAAAACACCAAATTTATCTTTTTAAGAGATAAGAGAAGCCACACAATCAATGAGAAGAAAAAAATTGAAACTATTTATCAAAAAAAATGGTGGAAAATTACCTCTTTTCAGATAGTGTTAGAATATAAACCCATTTAGAGTTTTCTTATAACATTTAATATGTTATTTAGGAAATTTGTTGAATAACTCCTCAACAACCCATCAAAAATAATGACTTTCTATTTTCGGTGGTGGTTGCTAAGGCAAGCCTTAATTTTCTGCCCCTGTATTTTGTGCTCCTCCTTTTCCTCTTTTATCTTCCTCCCCCACTCCCCTCTCTTATTACACCTATCAAGTTGTTGGCCTTTTCACAAACCTTGCCCTTTGACAAACTCATCAATTATTGCAGCAGGGGATTATATTGGCCTTGCTGGCTTTTTTAAAGTGACATGCAGAGTACTATAGGTGAAGGAGAAATTTGGAAAACAGAACAGACAGGATGAAGAAAGTAGGTAGATGCCCTATGTACTGGCAGAGAACATGAGGAAAAATGGATTTTTTTTGGCCAGGATGCTAATATCTAGGAGTAGCTCACTGTAGGGATCAATATCCCAGGATATTGTCTTGGAGTAAATCATGGACCACCATCACAGTGTAGGACTGCTTCTTTAGACCATCACTCCAGGGGTCCTATTGCTATTTGGGAATTCTCTCCACTTTTTGGTAGGTGCATACCTATCTTTGGTATGGCAAGGGAGAGGTGGATTATGATTATGGGTCAAAGATAAGCCAAATTGAAAGTAAAGAGACTTATTAACATAATAAAGAATCTAATTTCACTGATAGTAAATTCAAATTCTTAGAGTACAGATTTTGTTTTTGATAACCTTTAAGGTTCTCTTAAAATACTCAACCACTTATCAAGATTCTGCGGTAACTTAGGATTTAAAGATAAAATAGTTCATAGCAGAGGGAAAGGTAGACAAAGCAGGGGATCAGTCAAGGGAGAAAAGCAGAGTTTCTGGAATATAAGGTGCAAGAATTATTATTAGAATAATACAATATTCCCTTTTCAAGTGTTGAGTTTAAATCATTAAACAGATCCAAGTATGACATATAGGCGTTTACCTTCATCTAGTTCTGAATTATATTAAAACTCAATTGTCAAAATATATATTTTTAAAAGTTCACATATTTCAGGTTAAGAGATTAGGGCAGAAGATAAAAGGAAAAAACTAAATACTTCTATAATTATGAAAACAGTTTTTTTTTTTTTTTTTGGTAAAATTGAAGGATCTTTTTTTTTCTGAGGATATCAAACAATTGTTTTAGCTGTAGAGGGGACCATCTTCTTTACCGTGTATTACACTGTATTACAGTTGGGAATTTTCTAACATTAGGCTACTAGGTGGTCAGGAAATATTTGCAGTTCTTATTTTTCTCCCAAATTGTCTGGCTCCTTTGTCCTAAGTTGTGGAAATGTTCCAACAGGTGGCAATAATCTTTTCATTAGAGTCTTTTACAATCACAAGTGAAACTGAGACCCATTGAAGATCTTAACTTAAAAAGGCTAAAGTCTCCCATCCAGGGCCATCATTGTCCTGATCCACATCTGGCCACTGGATCCAGATGGCTCTGGAGGGGAAATTGAGGCAGGTGACCTTGCCCAGCCTTCTGTCACTGAAATCCAAGTCATTTGCATGTCATAGCATCCCTCCCTGATGTCTTGGTCCTGTTTGAGAATGAAGGACAAAACAACAGTCACAAATAGCTAAGCTCTGGGTTTAAAAAGTCTGTATTACAGTGTGACAATTTCCTTTTCCTCCAGAAGATGGCACTCAAAATCTTTTTTTTTTTTTTTTTTTTTTTTTTGCTGTTCTACTCAGACCTTTAGGTACCCCCTTTGTGGCAGGCTGACTTTGCTCAACCAGTTGGCACTTATTACCTTGGCCTGCCTTCTCTCCACTAATAACTAAATACATAAAGGTTAGATTCTCTCTAGATCTTATCATGGGATGTATATGGACTTTGGGCCATGCTTTCTCTTTCCCTTCCTTGTCCCAAAAGAATTTGATGATTAATAGTTATAGCTCTGTTAGTCAATTATTTGCTGCCTCCAAGGCTTAAATACCTTTTTCCAAAATGAAGTGGGAAAAAATAAGTGGAGGATTTCTCCCCCCACTAATGGATTGTTAGAATCTTACCTCACTCCATTTCTTCAATGTTGGTTCTTCTTTCTCCCCACCATGTTTATTGTAGTCCAACTCAATAGCTGGCTCCTTGTACAACTACACTTGCCTGTAGTATGATAGAATGTCAGGTTACTGTGTCATAGAGTTAAAATGGCTCATACACACAAATTATATTATTCAGTTAGTTTGAGAGGTTTAAATCAGTAAACAGTTTCAGATTGCCTTATGGGTATTTACCTTCATTTAGACCAGAAGTTCCTAAACTTTTTGTCACACAGACCTCCTTTGGCAGTCTTGGAGAAGCCTATAGAGCCATTCTCAGAATAATGTTTTTAAATGTACAGAATAAGCTTACAATTACAAAAAAAACTAATTATATTGAAATATGTTTATCAAAATATATATATTATAAGTTCACATGTTTGAGGTTAAGAATCTTTGACTCAGGCCCTGATTCTTTGTTTTATTTTAATATGTAACAGTCTGTCATAGATCCACTCTTTTCCCCAAAGGAGTGACTGCTCCTCTGAGTCTTAAAAGGAGTGAAATTCTTTTCTGATTGTTCATACTCCTTGAGATTCTGGTTAAAATTGTATCTTTTATCACTTTTCCCAATGTCTCTCTTTATTGAGCTTTTCCTTCCTTTTGTAGACCTCTGCTATTAGGCTTGACATGTACTATTTCCTCAGATGCCTTTAGCTTCTATCAAACTAGATTTCTGCTTCTTCTGCTTTTTGTTCTCCTCTCCTATTCCTCCTCTTTCTTTTAAAATTCTGTTCATCTTATCTTTGCTTACTATTTGGACCATCCTATCAAGATTTTTTAGAATCACATCATGAACTAAAGGAAATACCTGAGGATAATGCATTTTTTTTTTTGGAACTGAAGCACCTAGAAGTTTAAAAGGTGTGTTACTTGGAAGCCATGGTGATGTGCAGAAACAGTAGATTTTATACCCTGAAGGGTCAAAAGAATTAGAAGCTTATTCAAAATCAGGGTAACAACTAGACATGTACTGGTGTCTATCAACCAGATGTCTGGGGATAGATATACACAAGACATACCGTTTCAGTCTAATCTGTGTTATTAACATTTTCCCAATTTTAAAAGTCTAGACAGCAAAGTAATAAATTAAACCCTGATTTGTGACATTTGCTGATTTCCCAAGTGTAACTGCTCTGAAATGCTCACACCAAAGATTTAACAATAGATTATCATAAGCAGATTCATGCGGACTCCAGCTTTCCTATAGGAGCTTCCCTGAACATAGTCAAGTTCAAAGTGGCCAGAAAGAAAAAAGGTAAACGGTTCAATGATTTAGGGGTTCAGTACTATGGGGTTATTTTAATTCTGAACTCACTGAACATGGGGATTTTTTTATTAAAACTTTTTATTTGCAAAACATATGTATGGGTAATTCTTCAACACTGGCCTTTACAAAGCTTTCCATTACAAATTTTCCCCCCTACTCCCCACCCCTCCCCTAGATGGAAGTATATCCATTACATGTTAATTATGTTAAAAATACTTGACAAATTGAATATATGTATACATATTTCCACACATCATTGTTGTGCAAGAAAAATCCTATCTACAAGAAAAAAAATCAGAGAAAGGAAACGCAATGCAAGCAAACCTCAATAGAGAGCATGAAAATGTTATGTTGTGGTCCACATTTCATATCCTTCTCTCTGGATGTATTTGGCTTTCTTCACTGAACAATTGGAACTGGTTTGAAACATTTCATTGTTGAAGAGAACCATGTCCATCAGAATTGATCATCATATAGTCTTGCTGTTGCCGTGTAATGATCTGGTTCTGCTCACTTTGCTCAGCATCAGTCCATGCAAGTCTCTCCAGGCCTCTCTGAAATCATCCTGTTGGTCGTTTCTCACAGAACAATAATATTCCATAACATTCATATGCCATTATTTGTTCAG
>JAJPUD010001811.1:358213-385787 GCA_023553655.1 Myrmecobius fasciatus
ATCACTCTTTATATCCAAATCATGAACCCATTTAGATCTTATCTTGGTATGTGGTGTTAGGTGTGGGCCAAACCCTAATTTCTTCCACACTAGTTTCCAATTTTCCCAGCAGTTTTTGTCAAATAGTGAGTACTTACCCAAAAGTTGGGGTCTTTGGGTTTATCAAATATTAAATTGCTATAGTTATTGCCTAGTTTGTCCTGTGATCCTATCCTATGCCACTGATCGAATGCTCTATTTCTTAGCCAGTACCAAATGGTTTTGATGACCGCTGATTTATAATATAGTTTTAGATCTGGTACAGCAAGTCCACCATTGTCAGCCTTTTTTTTCATTAATTCCCTTGAAATTCTTGACCTTTTGTTCTTTCAAATGAACTTTGCTACTATTTTTCCTAGATCTGTAAAATAATTTCTTGGGAGTTTAATTGGTATGGCACTAAATAAGTAGATTAGTTTGGGTAATATTGTCATTTTTATTATATTCGCTCATCGTACCCATGAGCACTTGATGTTTTTCCAATTGACTAGGTCTGACTTTGTGTGGAAAGTGTTTTGTAGTTTAGTTTGTATAGTTCTTGACTTTTCCTCAGCAGATAGAGTCGAACATGGGGACTTGTGAATTTTTAAGGCAAGCTATGGCTGGCCTTGCTCCTTAGCTTCTCTTAGAGGGGAAGGCTCCCCCTACTTTTGTCACCTCATTATTTTCCTTAAGAACTATGGATTATGTTAAGTAAGATTTATTGCTCCCATATCTCCTGTACATTACTGATAAAATTATCTTCCAAATATGCTGCTTTATTTCTATTTAGAATTCATTAATGAGCTCATGAACTCTATGAGCTATAGTCCACTCAGTGAAATCACACAACTCTTCAATTTTTACCTACATTTATCTAAAATACATATGTGACTGGATATGGTGCCATATGTCTTTAATCCTGCTTCTAAGAAGGCCTGAGGGTAGTAGATCTTTTAAACTTGTGAGTTCTGAACTTGAGTGTGAAGCTGAATTCACAATCAGTTCAACATTAATATGGTTGGCCCTTAGGTTTGTAAGAGATATGTTTAAGAAACTAGCCCAGGTTGAAAACAGAGCATATTAATGTTCTCTTGCCAGTCTAGTAGAATCAGGCCTGTAAGTGATCCCTACACTTCCAGTCTAAGAAAAAGAGAGTTCCAAATTTAAAAAAAGTGACCACTTGAAAATTCATACAATGCCACTCCCCCCCTCCAATAACTAAAACACAAATTGAGTTTATATTTTATTTTGGTACCTTTTAATAATATTCCAAATTTAATCCATATCTAATTATTTGAAAAAAATCACCAAACAAATGATAGTTATAATAGGGAAAACAATGCAGATGAAAGGTGGGATAGGAAAGGGACTGGATGGTGCACAAGATGGTGAACCATTTCCACTCACAATGAGGTTTTATACATTTAAATAAAGGGCAAATGGAACTTAAGCTGTTAGGGTTAGCTCTCAAAATTAGATACAGGACAATCTAAAGTGAGGGAAAAGAAGGGACAAGTCTTCATATTAGTGAGAAAATTTGAGATACCCAGATTCCTGAACATTTTATCTCCTGCGGAAATATTCCTAGGTTACCTCCTAATCTTTGATAGTCAGGGGGGTGTATATGCTAAATATTTGTCCCTGAATCTGTGGTATTTAAATTGTCCTGAGGTTCAGACATATATTGCACCTCTAAAGATTTAGTGTATCATGTATCAGGCTTAAAGCAAGCCCGATAGGTACCTGAGCCCACTAGCAGTCTGATAGCATATAAATATGCATGCAATGCTGAACAGAAAGAAATTCTCCAAAGACCTTTCATTTCCTTCCAGATATATAAAGACTTGACCCAAAAGCTTCCATAATAGGAAAACTACAATTTGTATTTTACCAAGAACCCATCTCTCATGGCACTGTGGAACAGGCAGTGCAAGGATTATCATCACTATTTTTCAAAAGTTGAATTCTTTTGATGTGACATTTTGAGTACTTAAAGAAGGTTATCATCCTCCTTTTGCTTCCCCACAAGAATTTCTTTTCCAAGCCAAATATCCCTAGTTCTTTAAGCTAATTCTCATATGGAATGATCCTGAGATCTCTTACTAACCTCCTTACTTTTTTCTAAGTAATTTTTTTCAAATGTGTCATCAAACTCAAATGCAATATTCCAGATTCAATCTGAACATAGGAAAAAAGAAAAGGAATAAAAATGCATATAGTACTTAAAATAGGGTGGCACTGCGCCAGTGCTTTTACAAATAGTATCTCATTTGATCTTCAAAACAATCCTGGATTGATTGCTATCATTATCTCCATTTTACAATTGAGGGAACTGAGGTAAGGGATTAAGTGACTTGCCCAGGGTTATACAGCTAGTTAAGTGTCTGATGTGATCTTTGGTCTTCCTAATTAGAAGCCCTATTCTCTATTTACTCTTCTACTAGCTGCTTCCAGGATTTCTGATCAGGACAGAGAATTGAGATTATCAGCTCTATCATTCAGAACATTATTCTTTTCCCGTTTAGCCTGATATTTTCATTATGCAGATGAAGAAATATAGGCCTAGAGAAGTTAAATGAACTTCTGAAAATGATGCAAATAATCAGTAGTAGAAGGAAAATTCAAAACCAAGTCCTTTTGATAGGGTACAACTTCTAGGAGAAATATAGCAATAATTCTAACATCCCCTGACCTTAGAGTGCCATTGTTCTAACCTGTTTATCAATGCTTCTAAACTCTTCTGTCCTTAGGATAGTCCTACAAATATTACTGAATCTGTTGGTCAGTAATCAAGTTCCTGAGACAATAGTGAATAGATCACTCCCCAAACCTACTGTAACCATAAAATTAGCAAATAAGGAACATGAAGCTCTGGTCTCTAATTTTGTCCTACAAATTTATCTTCTTTCTTTTGGTTCTTTGCTAAATGTGTCTGCCACATAAATGCTTAGTAAATGCTTATTGACTGACTGCATAATGAATCAAATTCTATTTGTTCTATTAATATTTTTTCTATTTCTGTTTTATTTTGTTCTATTAATATATGAAGCCCTGATGGAGGTGAGTAGTAAAAAGTATAATTTCACAGAGAATATAGCATCTTAAATTAAAATGTTACATGCAGAATTCCTAATGGATCTTCATAGCATCTTTTCAAGCGTAATTTAATAAGAAATTTCAAACTAAGTTGAAGAAATTTGCTTTGTAAAAATAAAATAAACAAAAAAACCCTAAACTTCAGCCACAAGTCCTTTTAAAAAATCTAGTGAACTAGAGAGTATAGGAATAAATGGGCTTTTCCTTAAAATGATTAGTAGCATCTACTTAAAACCATCAGCAAGTATCATATGCAATGGAGACAAATTAGAACCATTCCCAATAAGATCAGGAGTGAAACAAGGCTGTCCACTGTCACCATTACTATTTAATATTGTATTAGAAATGTTATCTTTGGCAATAAGAGAAGAAAAAAAGATAAAAGGAATTAGAGTAGGTAATGAAGAAACCAAATTATCACTCTTTGCAGATGACATGATGGTATACTTAGAGAACCCTAGAGACTCAACTAAAAAACTACTAGAAACAATTCACAACTTTAGTAAAGTTGCAGGATTCAAAATAAATCCACATAAATCATCAGCATTTTTATATATTATCAACAAAGTTCAGCAGCAAGAGATAGAAAAAGAAATTCCATTCAGAATAACGGATGATAGCATAAAATATTTGGGAATCTATCTGCCAAGAAAATGTCAGAAACTATATGAACTAAACTACAAAGCACTTTCCACACAAATAAAATCAGACCTAGTCAATTGGAAAAACATTAAGTGCTCATAGGTAGGCTGAGCAAATATAATAAAAATGACAATACTACCCAAACTAATTTACTTATTTAGTGCCATACCAATCAAACTCCCAAGAAATTATTTTACAGATCTAGAAAAAATAGTAGCAAAGTTCATTTGGAAGAACAAAAGGTCAAGAATTTCAAGGGAATTAATGAAAAAAAAGGCAGATGAAGGTGGCCTTGCTGTACCAGATCTAAAACTATATTATAAATCAGCGGTCATCAAAACCATTTGGTACTGGCTGAGAAATAGAGCAGTCGATCAGTGGCATAGAATAGGATATCAGGACAAGCTAAGTAATAATGTTAGCAATTTAGTGTTTGATAAACCCAAAGACCCCAGCTTTTGGGATAAGTACTCACTATTCAACAAAAACTGCTGGGATAATTGGAAACGAGTGTGGAAGAAATTAAGGCTGGACCCACACCTAACACCGCACGCCAAGATAAGATCTAAATGGGTTCATGATCTAGATATAAAGAGTGATGTTATAACCAAATTAGAGGAACTTAGGATAGTTTACCTCTCAGACCTGTGGAGATGGAATAAATTTATGTCCAGGGAAGATCTGGAACTCTTAATTGAACACCAGATAGATAATTTTGATTATATTAAGTTAAAAAGTTTCTGTACTAACAAACTAATGCAGACAAGATTAGGAGGGAAGCATCAAATTGGGAAATCATCTTTACATTTAGGGGTTCTGATAAAGGTCTCATCTCTAAGATATATAGAGAATTGTCTCATATTTATAAGAATTCAAGCCATTCTCCAATTGATAAATGGTCAAAGGATATGAACAGACAATTTTCAGATGATGAAATTAAAACTATTTATAATCATATGAAAAGGTGCTCCAAATCGCTATTGATCAGAGAAATGCAAATTAAGACAATTCTGAGGTACCACTACACACCTGTCAGATTGGCTAAAATGACAGGAAAAGATAACGATGAATGTTGGAGGGGTTGTGGGAGGGCTGGGACACTGATGCATTGTTGGTGGAGCTGTGAATGGATCCAACCATTCTGGAGAGCAATTTGGAGCTATGCTCAAAAAGTTATCAAACTGTGCATGCCCTTTGATCCAGCAGTGTTTCTATTGGGCTTATATCCCAAAGAAATCATAAAAGAAGGAAAGGGCCCACATGTGCAAGAATGTTTGTGGCAGCTCTTTTTGTGGTGGCTAGAAACTGGAAACTGAATGGATGCCCATCAATTGGAGAGTGGCTGAATAAATTATGGTATATGAATGTTACGGAATATTATTGCTCTGTAAGAAATGACCAACAGGACAATTTCAGAGAGGCCTGGAGAGACTTGCATGAATTGATGCTGAGTGAGATGAGCAGAACCAGGAGATCGTTGTACACGGCAACAACAGTATTATATGAGGATCAGTTCTAATGGACATGACTCTCTTCAACAATAAAATGTTTCAAACCAGTTCAATTGTTCAGTGAAGAAGGCCATATACACCCAGAGAGAGGGATGTGAAATGTGGACCACAATATAACATTTTCATGTTCTCTGTTGAGGTTTGCTTGCATTGTATTTCCTTTATCGGATTATTCTCTCTGATAGATACGATTTCTCCTGAACAAAAAAAATGTGTGGCAATAACTATACATATATTCGATTTAAGTATTCTAATATAATTATCATGTAGTGGATATCCTGCTATCTAGGGGAGGGGTGGGGAGTAGGGGGGAAAATTGTAACAGAAAGCTTTGTAAGGGTTAATGTTTAGGAATTACCCATACCTATATTATGTTTTGCAAATAAAAAGTATTAATAATAAAAAAAAAAATCTAGTGAATCTGTATTTGTTGTGTGATGGTTATTTGAAGAAGAGAGGGTTTCCTGGGACAGAACAACTAAAGACAAAAAAGTTAAAGGCATTAACAAGTAAAGAATATATTTTATGGAAAATTCCTAATGTAGGAAAAATAAAATTTGATTTACATATTTTAATACCTATTTTATTGATGAAAAGCACTGAGTAGTGGATAAGAGTTCTGGTCTTGGAGTTAGAAAGACCTGCATTCAAATATCACCTTTGACACACACATTAGCTGTGTGATTATGGGCAAGCCAACTAATCTTTCAGTATTTCAGGTAACTTTTTTTAATAGTAGTTTTTATTTTCAAAATTCATGCAAAGATAGTTTTCAACATTCACCCTTATAAAACCTTGTGATCCTAATTTTTCTCCCTTTCTTTCCCCTCTCCCCTAGACAGCAAGTAATTTAATATATGTTAAACATGGGCAAATCTTATATATATATATATATATATATATATTTCTACATTTGCCATCTTGCACAAGAAAAATAAGATCAAAAAATGAAAAAGAAAAAAAGCAAGCAAGCTCAACAAAAAAGATGAAAATATTATGTTGTGATTCATATTCAGTCCCCATAGTCCTTTTTCTGGAGGTAGATGGCTCTCTCCATCACAATTCTATTAGAATTGGTCTGAATCACCTCATTGTTGAAAAGAGTCACATCCCTCAGAGTTGATCACATAATCTTGTTGTTGCTATGTACATTGTTCTCTTGGTTCTACTCACTTCATTTAGCATCAGCTTATGTCTCTGGTTACTTTTTATTATTCATGAATTGTTGATCTGTTTTAGTGAAGAGAACAATTTCCTATGCACATAATACAAATTTCTATGCTGTTAAACTCACAAATCTGGCCCTCCTCTCACCCAGTTCTATAAATATAGGTACTTTTATGTTTTAACTAACTTCACATAATCGCTGTCATATGGCTTACCTTCTCAATGGGTGGGGGACAGGTTGGAAGGAGGGAGAGAATTTAGAACTCAAAATTTTAAAAAGTAAAAACTAAAAATTGAATATACATATAATATATAGCCTTCTTTATAAGAAGAACTAGCTTTCTAGCATCATTTCTGAGTTATTTGAAGTAAGTAGGGAGAGAATTAGCATGAACTTCAATATCAACTTAAAAATAAACTTAGAATGCATTTTCAAACTGACAATTAACACATTCCTTCATAGTTACAAATATATCTATCTATATATAGAGACTCAGACACATACACATTTTAGAACAATGTAGTACAATAGTAGTGTTGGATTCAAGGAGAGCTCCAAAATGTTGGGGTTCCAGACTGGCATTGCAAGGTATCTCAAAAGAATTTGCAGGATCCGACCCATCTCCAACTCAAGGGGCAAAGTTTATTATAATTGTAATGTCAATTAAAGTGGGCTAAATTCTGAAAGAAGTTAGCAAAGAACAAGGAGTAGGAAGGGAAATTTAAAGGGAAAAGTTAGAAAGACCAGGTGCTTCATGTCACTGATGTGCTAATTTTATGGCTTAGAGGTAGGGTTGAAGACTGGTGTGGGTCTGACTCTGTGCACAGGTGCAGTACCTATAACTCTCTGGGCAGAGCTCATGGGAAAGGTGAGAAGGGAACCATTCAAAGATGTATTCTTAGGTCTGAAATGTAACTAGGTCAAGTGGTGGGTACCCATTTTTTTTCTGTGCCTGTGTTAATTTTAACTAATTATTGTTGCCCAATAGTCTCAGAAACTCTTATCATGACCAACAGGCTGTTATCTGACAGCCAGAAATATTTGTGGCCATAACATCCTGGTCATATAGAGTGAACAGGGGCAGGATAACCTAGGGAAAGAAATATATCATCTCCAATTGCATCACTCCCAATGCCAGGTGGCTTCAGGACCACTGCTACAATCTTCTCTAGGAGCTGTAGCACATTGGTACCTATATAACTAGTATATATAATATATAAATAATATTAGCATATTATACATACTAGCATATAATTAGTATATTACATAAATACCTGATACATAACAAATCTGCCTATAAATAAATAAATGTTGAGTATATTACTAAATATTTTTTTTATGTTTGTGCTAATGAATAGGGTATTTATATTGCCTATGAAATTTGTTTTTATTTGTTTCTATTTAGGCTTGTCAAGTAAGTAATAGATGATGAATCCTCTGATTTTCTGAAGCAAAGATCATTGCACTTACACACACACAGAGTGATACTGTGAAGTTTTACTTGGATCTTTGCAACAGATGATTTGGTCTGCTTATATGTGACACCAACAAAGTGGTCATACTGTGTGAAACTTTTTGTAAACAACTGGAGAATAGAAGGCTAGTATTCAGCAAGAATCATGAAGCGAAAGCAGTGAGATAGAATGTCAGCTTCTAGAGAACAAGACTATTGCATTTTTGTTTCTGTATTCCTAGCACCTAACATAGCGCTTGGAACACAGTAAGTGCTTAATAAATGCTTGTTGAACTGAATTGAATTTAAGCCTTGCAATAGAGCACACCCCAAAATATAGCATCCATGATAATTAATGAGAGTACTCTCCAATGCCAATATCTGTAGCTCTGTTAATTTTAAAGTATACAGCATTTCTTGATTTCACACTTTAAAGTGTTTCAGAAAAAACAATGGATTTATCTCTTCCTTACTTACCTACCAGAACTAAAACTAGAACTAAAAAAGGCAATGCAAAACAACCCATATTTCATAGAAGATATAAATACCCCATTCATTGGCACACATGTACTGCACTGGGTTCCCAGCCGAGTTCTAGCTTTGCTTTCCGAGAATATGAAAGCGTTGTGCCTTTGGGAGGATCTTCCATGAATCAAAGAAACTTAACTTCCCAGTTCTTAGAACTTAGAACAAAAGAGGTTTCCTGGGCAATCAAAATAAAGCTGAAAATACGAAGGAAAAGCATAGAATGAGCCATTTTAAAACACCTTGTAGAATCCAGCCAAATCTCAATTTAACCAAACCAGAAATTCTCAGTCACAATTTTAGAGACTATAGGTCCTTTCAGGACCAGCCCTGGGCACTGTTGGGAAGTAAAGGAAGTTTGTTTTGAGGGTGTCCTTGGTCTTTTGTTTAACTTTTACCCTCCCTTTTAGACCCTCCCAGCAAGCTACCTAGTGTTCTCACTTCCCAAGTCTTGTTTGGTACCTGGCCCTTTGGGGGAAGCTTATGATAAAGACATTTACATTAGGGTGTTGGTGACTTAAAGTTAAACCAGAGTTAGCTTTATCATTACTCCTATGAATTCTCCCTTCCTCCTGTCCCAAACCTCCCTTTATCCCCCTTCTCCTTTAAAGGATTCTTTGAGTCTATTTTAAAGCCAAATGAATGAGTTCCTAAAAGCTAAATTTCACAGTTCAGTAGAAAGGAAATATTTGATATTTTGGTTGAGAAGCTTTCTCTCTATTGCAGTCACATCACCTTGTTGAAGACTTCCTACTTCCCTTACCAGTAAAGTCAGTGGGAGTATGCCATTAACTGGCAGACTTAATCCATAGAGAAGCTTAGCATCCTAAAAGACTTAATTAGCTATGTTTTCCTTCTCAGGTACAGCAAGACAACTGTATAAATATGTATGCACATATTCAATCTGTCAAATATTTTAACAAATTTATATGTATTAGACTTCCTGCCATCTAGGGGAGGGGATGGGGGGTAGGAGTGAAAAATTTGTAACAGAAAGCTTTGCAAGGGTGAATGTTGAAAAATTACCTGTGCATATGTTTTGCAAATAAAAAGCTTTAATAAAAAAAAAAAGAATTGCATATGCTTAACCTATATTGGATTCCTTGCTGTCTAGGGGAGAGGGGATGTGGTGAGGGAAGAAAAACATATGGAACACAGATTTTACAAGGGTGAATGTTGAAAACTATTTTTGTACATATTTTGAAAAATAAAAAAGCCATTATTAAAAAAAAAGTTAATTAGCTATAACCAGGAGAAAGACACCATGAGGCAAGAGAGGAAGGAATGTAGAGAAAGGCATCCTGAAGCAGAAGGACCTGGCAGGTTAGCCTAAAAAGGGTTCAGCAAAGATGGGATAGGTCATTGACAAATTTAACTTTGGGGATTTGATATCTTATTAGATATGGTAAGGTGGGGTTACCCAAGACCTCTGCAGAACTGTAAGGCTGAGCTGATCCCCATCCTTCCCTGCTTGTCTCAGGGAATATTCTTATCTGTACTTCAAACTCTCTCTGCCCATCCCACCTAGTTACCCAGGACCTCATCACTGTATATAACCAGAGCTCTGAGGTTTAGAGTTTCACAGGGCAGAAAGAAGGTTTTCTAAAGAAAAACTTAAAGTCTTTAGTTCAACTTCTTTGTACAGTCTTCTGGCATAGTTCTTGGTACATGGTAACAATTGTTGATTAACTGAATCTGATTTATCAGTAAAAATACAAAGGCCTAGAAAGACAAAAAATCTTGCCCAGGATTTTCAAAAGCCTTTAAAAAAAAAAAACTAAACTAAAAGATTGCCTGCCTTGTTGGACCACAGAATATATTTTCCCTATTCTTTTCCCTTATTAGCAAGCCATATCTAATATTACAATGAGATCCACATTTATTAAAATCCTAGACAGGAACAGTTCTTGGAACAGTTGTTGATTAACTGAGTCTGATTTATCAGTGAATATACAAAGGCCTAGAAAGCCAAAGAATCTTGCCCAGGATTTTTAATAACCTTTTTTTTCTTTTAAACTAAAAGACTGTCTGCCTTGTTGGACCACATAATGCAATTTCCCTATTCCTTTCCCCTATTAGAAAGCCAGATCTAATATTATGATGAGATCCACATTTATTAAAATCCTAAATTTGGGTTGGATTAAACTGTAAAAGCTCTAGCACAATTCTTAGTTTCTACCAGGAGATGTCTCTGCCCCATCTCAGCTCTATAATTTTAATGTTTCTTATTTTCATTTTTTGATTACACATATTTGTGAGTAGGGGACTTTATTATTCATGGAACACATAACTATTTCAAGGAAGAAGAGAGAATCTAGTTAATTTTCCAGGATAAACTATAATTGGCACCAGTTCAATTACCTTTGATTTTTTTTAGTGAGCCTCCTGTTTATAGTCTCACATTAATTCTTCAAGGAAAAATTTCAAAACTAGCCATAATATGACATTAACATTGACAACTCTTCCTCCAATTTTTCCCTCTTTCCTTTCAGAGTTACTTGATCTCCCCCATTCCTCAGCTTCCTTCTTTATAAAATGAGAATGTTCACTTCTGAGTTCCTCTGAAGCAAAGACTTTTTCACCTTTCTTTGTAACCACAGAATTTCGCACAATATCTGGTAAACAGTGATATTTAATAAATGTCTATTGACTGATTCTGAGACCCTCTAGCTCTAGAACTATAATTTTCATTTTAAAAAAAGAAGAAAGAAAAAAAAGCAATTAAGAACAATGAATGACTTTATTACTGCAAAGTCACCTTATCTCTGAGCCTCAGTTTCTTTATCTGTATAATGAAGTTGGATGAAATTAACTCCAACTCTCTTCTGACATTTTAGGATACTGCAATATCATTTAACTGCAATCAGAATATACAAAATAGTCTAATTCTAAAGGGGCTATTTGAGTATCCTCAATCTGCACTCATGCACCACTGAGTCTGATTGATCCCTGACCATGGAAAGCTGCAGATAAAGTGTTTTGCAATCTTTAGAGTGATATAATGACAATCCTCTCCCCTTCCTTCCTCAATGTATTGGAGGTGTATGGAAGTTTTTTGGATTTTTTTTTACCTTTCCATGGATTCCTTCCGGGTTTTGTTAGCACATTAATGATCACTGTATTGATACATAGATCACAGAGCTTCTTAAACTTTTTCCACTTGCAATCCCCTTTTTGCCTGAGAAATTTTTACAAGACCTTGTAAAGATATATATATATATAAGTATACAAATAAAATATTTACTGCTAATCATAATTTCACAACCCACACATTCAGTTATGAGATTCTATATGAGGTCATGACTAATAGTTTAAAACAGCTAGGATCTAAAATAATACCTCAAGCTATTGTAAGCCATGTGATACAGGAATATAACTGCATGTCCTCCTTGGTGTATAGCTAAGATTTATATTTTGAAGAGATAGAAAATATATAAAACATGTATCAGAAAAGGTTTCTGGTATAAGGTGATACAAAAACTGAACCTTGAGAAAATTAGGGATTATTAGAAGTATCAGAGAAAGGGAGTGCATTCCAAGAGGTCTATTAACTGTACCTGGAACTTCTAATATATCCTGAAAGTGTTTATCTAATTTCTGCTTAGCAATTTCCAGTGTTTAGAACTCATTACCTATTGAGATAGTACATTCCACTTTCTAAATTAATCCATTGTTTTCCCTTCCTTTTGGAAAAAGGGTAGAGCACTGTTTTGATAACCAAAGGTCGGGTTCAAATATTGCTTCTGTCACACAGTGATAATACTTATATATACACTTAACCTTTGTAGGCCCTCAGATTCCTCATTTGTTAAATTGAAGGGATTAGACTACATAGATTCTAAGATTATTTCACATTATAAATCTATGCTCCTATGATTTTTGAAGGTTAAATTTGGCTCTTTGCAACTTCTATCATGGTTCCTAGTTCTGCCCAGTGGGGACAAGCTGTAAAAGTAGAATCCTTTCTGCGTACTTATTAAAGAAAATGCCCAAAATGTATCCTCAAGATATAGAACATTTTCACCCCCCAACCCTTGCACAACCAAGTAGCTCCCTCCTAGCTAAGTGAGCCTCTCAAAATATTCACCACCAATGGCTATAACATAGGGAATGAGTCTAGAATCTTTAGACTATAAATCCCAAATTCCAACTCCCAGTCCTTTGCCTTAGATCCAATGTAATATCTTCAGCACCTATTTCCATATTAGATTTTGTAGCAACCTGACCTGTAGATGTCTAATTGAGATTTTAAAATAATGACAACAAAAACAAAAAACAACATATGGTAAGTTTAATCAATTTTTCTTTTTTTTCTCATCCATCTCCTTCTGTATGAATGGGTTGTATGGAGGTTTTTATCTTTTATCCTGCTGTCTCTTCTTCAGGGTATCCTCAGCAAATTCATTATCATTGTATTGCAATCCAACCCTAGAAAAATATCTCAAGTTTTGTTGAGCCATGTAACCAAGAAACATGTCTCCTCTGTGCTAGAGCTGCCATTTAACATTTTCTTTCTTTTTTTCTTTATTTGTCTCTTCCTTCCTTTCTTTTCTTCAAGGAGTCTTACATCTTTTTGGCTATCATTCTAATAAATCTTCTTCCTACAAGAGAAGAATTTTCCAGCCTTGAGTTAAGGAATGGATATCTTAGTGTTTTACCATCCAAAAAACAGGTTAGAGATAGATACAAAGTTCTATGGTAACATAAAGCTTAGTTTAAATAAAGGCTGAATATAGATAAATTTTAGTACTAATCACAACATTCCATCCATTGCCATTAATACCTTCTCATTTTTGTATGTAACATTCTATGTGATGCATAAACTCTTACCCCAACTTTCCTCATTTTTTTCAATCTTACCTTTCCAATTTCTGTCCCAAATACAGTAAGTAGGTATTAGCCTGAACTTAAATTTTAGTACCTCAAGAAAAACTTTTCAAAAAGGTTTTTCCTTTCTCCACCTTTAGTTCTTGGAAGCATAAATCCTTCCAGCCTGTTCTTAATTAACTAATTCTTTCCAGGGGAGGACAGAGCTGCTAACTCAGAGTAATTATTGCTAAAAGGTTAATGTGTTACAGGTGTTGTAGTGTTATGCCCAGACACTAGGGAGCAGGCAAGAACCAGGTAGGGTCTGAAATAGCTATTGTAATATCCCACTTTTTCACATCTACTTCTCACTCAGTACAAGAAGGTTCAGATATATTTAGGATTCCTCTAAAACAAGAGATGAAATATAGAAGGAATAAATATAATTCATCAAACTATAAACTCCTTCGTGTTGTAGGTGGTTATTTTTATTTTCTTTCTATGTCTCACACCTTACATACTTTTTGGGCCCAGATGGTATTTAATAAATGTTTGTAGAATTGAATTGGAGTCAAGTGGCCAGGCCAATAAAGCATGGAACATAAAGGAAAGGAACAAAGAAAAGATACAAAATAGGTCAAAAGAGAGCAGGTTATATTAGTCAGACACTAAAAACATTATCAGGAAGTTAGAGGTGAATCCAGGAGCTAATATGTTATCAGAGGTAAGTTTAAATCCTTAGGCATAAATCTACTTGGAGTTAAAATACCTGAGCACATTTATCAAGTGTCCTTCATAAAGAGGTATAAGTTACTGTTCCTTAGTCTGGTTGCTTTAAAGGAAGCATAAAATGATCAAGTAATTTAAATGTGTAAAGTACTTTGCAAAACTTAAAATGCTAAACAAATGACAGCTATTTAATATTATTATTTAGAAGGCAGAAAATGAACTTGAGTGCCAATGAAAAGAATTAAAACAATTTGTTATTATAATACACTGTTTATGTGAACATGTGAGTTGCATAAAAGGAGCAGAAAAAAGATCTTTTGCTTATGAAAAAACTGATAAAAATTAAAGTTTAAAGTTTTTAGGCAGAAGCGACAGAGACACTGAAGAAGATTGAAGAGAGAACTTAGAGGACATTCTTGAGGATAGAAATGACTGAAGTAATGGGGCATTGTGGTCTTTCAGTTTATTTGCATGAACCTTCTTTTAGAATCTGAGAGGTTAAAACTGTATTTAAATCATACCATTTTAATGAAATAATTGAATAGATTATTCATTTCATAAGTAATAGGTAAATTTTGTTAATTTTCTGTATGAAGATGAAATAAGTCACTGAGCACCAGGAAACTCTAATATGACCCACTGAGAGGTCTGAAGTACCATTGGGAGAGGATTACAGGTGCAGTTAATAAGGGAGCAGGAACTAAGTGTGAAGCTCGTACCAGGAGCAGTCAGCCTACAGGAAAGCTTCAGATAATGTGATTGAAGAAAAAGAAACACTGATTTGTGGATTGACTATGGAAAGTCTGTGATCCTTCTGAATAAGAGAGCAAAATTTTATTATGGTTAATTATCCTTCTTCACCACATAAATTCCTCGTTACTCTCCTATAGGTCCTCCCTCCTTTGAGAGGAAGAGCAGATAGGGAAAGACTGGCTTTGCCATGAGCTTAGCTTTATTGCACAAGATACCAAGAATTGATAAGATGACACAATCCAGTAAAGTGAAGAACAGTCAGTGATTTCCTGGATTGGCCTGAGAGCCAACTTGAGGAACTTTGAAAGTATCTGGCTTAAGGAAATTCCTCATCATTTCCACAGTGTAATTACATTGATCTAGTAATGTGGAGAGTGAGTAAAAAGAGCTTGTCACTACTTTATTAGTTTGAGAATGGAGGAAGAGTAGAGTTACCCAGCAGGAGGACCAGATGATCAATTAGCAAAGAAGGAATTTTGTGTGTTATGAATTATTTATGATGGGGCCAAGGATCTCAAGAATTTCAGTGCAGAGTTTGGAGTTGCCCCAAGCACATAAATTGCCCTCAATCATGAGTCTGCTTGTTGGGTTTCTGTCTACTCTCCCCTACAGATACTGTAGGCATTGATGGGCAAGTATAATCTAGGTTTATATATAGATTTTCATGTATCATTGATTTTATTTTGTCATAAGGTAAATTTTTTGTGTTTAAATTAATTTTGCCATTATGAATGATTTTTATATAGATTGGAAGCACAAGGATGTGGATAATAGGAGCTATTATAACAATTTTTTGTTTTTTAGTTATGTCCAACTCATTGTGACCTTATTTGGGGTTTTCTTAGCAAAGATATTAGAGCAGTTTGCCATTTCTTTCTCTAGCTCATTTTACAAATGAGATGATGGGAAAAATGAGGAAACTGAGGCAAATAGAATGAAGTGACTTCCCCAGGGTCACATAGCTAGTAAATGTCTGAAGCCAGATTTGATATCAGGAAGATGAGTCTTCCTGACTCCTCACCCAGCTCTCTATCCACTGATCTACTTAGGTGCCCATTGTAGTATGTAAGGTGAATACATTTCCCATGTCAAGGTTATTCCTAGTTCCCTGAGAGAGTTTGAGTTGTTACAGTATGGTGGTTCTGAAGAATCATCTTTTCTAGAAATGTAGATTTGCCAAAATAACATAAGAGCAAGTTGGATTGAATAAGTTAGCACAGAGAGAAAGTGAGAGCTCATGCCAAATATGACATGTAGGTATTATAAAAGGAGTCACATTTCTGGCCAGGAGCATTCTGGGGTGAAAGACAAAAGCAATTCTAGTGATAATGATAATTTACATTCATGTTGAGCTTTAAGATTTACAAAACACTATATAATTGTTACTTGCTGGTAGCCTATCAAAATGTTGGAGATTTGAAGCAAAGGCTTTTTTGGGAGAGCTTATGGCTCAAGGGTAAAGCTGTCATTATGTTCCTGGCAGAATTGTCTTAGCAACAGCACCATCACGATGTTAGCAGGTCTGAAGGGGTTGCCTCAGCAACACCCTACTCCAGGGCTGGACTTCCCTCTTCTTCAATTACATACAAGAATAACATATTCTTTGTGTTGTTACTCAGATGAAAGTGGACAGATCTTTAAATTACAAACTTAGAGCTAGAACAGATTATAGAGTACATTTATTCCAGTCATTATCCCCTCCCCCCAAAAAAAATTCCTATTTACAAATTCCCTGGTAAGTAGGCTTCTAGTTTCTGCTTACATACCTCTGGTAATGGTAAAAAAGAATCCTATTAGGGGACATCTTCAATAGTTAGAACTTCTTCCTGTATTTAGCAGAAAACTCCCTATCTGTTATAATTCTGATAATGATATAATTACTACTTTGGGTCTAAACAGAGTAGTTCTAATCCCTTTGTCAAATGGTAACTGCTCAAATATTTTAGGATCTCTATTACACCTTCATATCAAATAATCCCTAGTTCCTTGGTCTGATTCTCACATGCCCTGCATGATTTTACTCTACTCTATCAGTTAGGTCACCTTACTCTGGACAAGCACCAGCTTGTCAATATTTCTCCTAAGATACTGTGGGCACAATATCCTAGAGGTAGTTTGACCAAGGTAGAAGACAATGGAACTGCCACTTTCTTCATTTCATAATCTATGCTTCTGTTAATTCAATCAAAAATTGCATTTTTTGGTCTACTTCATTATAAATCCTGTCATAGTGAACCAACAATTTATGTATCTTTTACTTAATCTGTTTTTCAGCCATGTCTTTTCTATCCTATACTTGTAGAGTTGCTATTTTTGCCTCAAGTGAAAGACTGTATTTGTCTCCCTTTAATTTTATCATATTAGTTTCAACCCAGCATTGCAGCTTGGTGAGATATTTTTTTGTATGCTGATTCTGTCATCCAGTGTATTAGCAATTACTGCCAGACACACAGTACCTGAAAATTAGATAAGTGTGACATCTGTACTTTGATCCAGGACATTAATAAGAATGTTGAACAAAATAAGGCCAGTGACAGATAGCTGTTTTAGATTGATGTCATTCCATTAATCACTATTCCTTGCTTTAGTGATGGACGTAGTGAGGAAAGATGCTCTTTGTGTAAATCACAGTTCTTAGACTTGGAAGGGAATTAAGTGGCCAATTCATACCTCACTGAAAATCTTTCCCATAATATTTTAATAAGGAGGAATTGCTTCAAAAAATCAATTGAGGGGTGGGATGCTGTCTCATTGTTGTCGAGTTGTTTTCAGTAATGTCTCCTTGTGACTCCATTAGGGGTTTTATTGGCAAAGATACTAGAGTGTTTTGCCATTTTCTTCTACAGCCTATTTTATAGATTAGGAAACTGAGGTAAACAAGGTTAAATAATTTGCCCATGAGCACACAGGTAGTATTTGATTCAAACTCATGAAAATGATTTTTCATTACTTTAAGGCCCAGTCCTCAAGAGAACCTAAATGCTTCCCCACTTCCTCTTATATTGGGCAGAAATCTGTCTTGTAATTTCCACTCATTGTTCAAATTTCTATTCTTTGGTGTCAAAAAGAACAAGTCCTTATTTCTTGTTTCCTATACCTGACATTCCTTCTATCTCTCTTCATTGTATATGCTTTCCCTCATGCCTGTAATACATTCCCTCCATATTTCTGCCCGTGTTGAATTCATATCTTCCTTATAGTTTCAATATAAGTGGTCCTCTGACAAAAAGCTATTTTGATCCTCTCTAATTGCTTGTGCATCTGTCCACAAATTATTCTGTATTTACCTTCTTATGCATTGTGTATTTACTTAGCTCAGGACATATTGTTTATTCCCAATAGAAAGTGAGCTTCTTAAGAACAGTAACTATTTAATTTTTGCCTTTGCATCTTCAGTATCTGATTGGTCTCATAAAGAACCAAAATGACATTACTATGTTGGAGTCAAGGTACAGTGTGTCCAATTATTATGGATCAGATTAAAAGGAACTCAGAAGGCTCTAACACAAGTCAGGGACAAATGTCGATATATTTATTAATATAGAAATGGATGGGTATGGAAGGAATGGATAACAATAACATGAATTGCATAATATAAACATCCAAATCTCATTTTCAGACTTTGTCTTAAGCAGATATTCACTTCTGAATTCTCATTTGTCTCCTGAGTTTCTTGTCTTGATACACATTAATCATGAAAATACCACCTTTGACCCATAAGCCTTTAGTTTTTTTCTTAAGACATCATGGTCTTCAACCATGTTTTCTATATTCTTTCGGGCAATATTGTTAGTGCTAAGGGACTCTTCTTAAGCAAGGAGTCATAATCAGATTTGACAAATTTTAGGAGATTCTCTGTTGTGCATTAGATACATGACACCCAAAAGATACATGATAGTGATTTATTGATATGTATTTTCAGCCTTTGTATCAGATTGAAAAATAGCTACCTCAGTGCTCCTTAGCAAGAAGTCTTCAATTACCATGTTGTTATTTTCCCCCTCTGATCCCTCCTGAATTTGAACTCATTTGAGAAACAACTGCTCATCCTTAGATACTTTAAATCCCTCTTCTTTAGTAGGGCTCTCATAACTAAGAGTTCAGTGATCATTCTTTCCATTTTTTTTCTTTTATGTGCCTCATTCTTTCACCTCTAATATCTGGATACAGGTCAGTGTTCCCTTCTGCTTCTTAATCTATTTTTAAAATTACATGATTTATTATAAATGTATTATTTATACCACATAAATGAATTAAAATAGATGATTTACTATAAATGTATTATTTATGCTATATAATATGTATTATTTATATTTATGCTATATAAAATTATCAAATATCAATACAACCAAATAGATTTGCTTTGCATTCTATCCTCTCCAGTTCCCCTTTTCCTTATTCATTTTCATATTAAAGTCCTTCAATTAAAAAAAAAAAGTAGTAGCTAGAATTTATCCAGGCGTTTAAAGTCTGACAAATAAATTTTTATCTCATTTAATCTTCAAAAAACACTACTTGGTAGATGCTATCAGATGAAAAATAGAGGCTAAGAAGAGAGGACTAACCCTCTAAGACGAGAGGTTAAATGACTTGCCAAGAGTATTTAAATAGGAATTATTTGAACCCAGAACTGTACAGGCTATAAATGGAATGCTTTGACCATCTAATTGTCCTGGGAATTTTCCCTAAAAGCCTGAAGAATAGAGAAACACTATTAAGGTCTCTTTAGATTCTCTTCTAAAAGGCAAACCAATCTATACTTTGAGCACAGTTAATATTTACTTGCATACTATATGTAAGTTACTGAAAAATTCCTCTTTAACTCCATCCATGTTGGAAGTGAGAAATTCAGTCACTTTATTGTCCCTGATAGAAACTATCCTGGCAAATTGCTTGTGGGAGTCTTCAATATAAGTTGTTCCTCTCCCCACTTTTAACCTTGTTAGGAACTTGGTACTACATCTCAATTCTTTCTCTTTTCTTACTGCTTTTTACCTAACTTATCAAATTCTTGGTTATTTTATCAACCTCTTTGTTTTCCTCTTTCCTTTTATTCCTCCAGCCTTTTTTTTTCCTCCTTCCTTAGGTTCTACTTGAGCTTTTCTCAACTTCTTCTCCTTTCATACAATTTCTTCCAATTTTCATCTTCCCACTTGCAATGGTTGGTCATCTTTATAATTATAAAATCCGCAAAATTTCCATAATCCCTTCTTTTTTTCAGATCAAGTCCTTTTCTTTCTCTGTCTTCCACACAGCTCTTTTCCACTGAAGTTAGAAGTAGAATTTGCTTTAAAGTACCTGTCAATTGGGAATGAAGTTAATGGCACAAATACGTCTTCATGGTTCTGTGTTAAAATTGTATCTTGTTCTAGTCCCCCTGACCACCCAACCTTTTGTAGTCAATATTGGTGGCACAAGGATAGCTAAGTGGTATAGTGGGTAGAATGCCAGCCCTGGAATTGTGATAACTCATGTTCATGCTTTTAAATCTGGTCTCAGATACTTCCTAGCTGGGTGAGTTAAATAACTTAACTGTTTGCCTTAGTTCCTCATCCATGAAATGAGGTGGAGAGAAGAAAATCACAAACTGCTCCAGTATCTGCCAGGAATACCTTCCCCAAAATAGGGTCACAAAGAGTCAAAAATGACGGAAAAGCAACATAATAAGTAAATTTATAAGAAACCAATAAAAAGTTGCAATAGCAAGAAATAAAATTGCAAAGGGGAACCTAAAAAGTCATATATAAACTGTCCTAAAGATCAAAGGAGCATAATTTACAAATTAAATCATATATTAACTAAAATTTACATCCTGGTAATATATGCTGAATTAGCAGGAGCTTCCTACACACTGCTGTCAAGGCCTTCTGGTCCTATGATATGTAAATCTCAGAAAAATTCCAGGCAATCTTGGTAAGATCAGAAGAAAACCAAAAAGTACGGATAATTAGGCAATGATGTAGATACATAACAGTTTTTACTGACAACTCTGAAATGATTTAGATATGTTAATAAACTAACCCTAGGGTGGCGGAGATGGGATTTGTTCTGTTTTAAGACACATACACACACATATTATATACATATATATGATCTCAAACTCCAATATCAGAGAGTTTTGGTGGTTATTGCTTTATAATACAATTTGATATCTGGTAATGTGAAATCACTTTCCTTTGTATTTTCCTCCATTAATTCCCTGAATATTCTTGACGTTTTGTTTTTCCAGATGAATTTTGTTGCCATTTTTATAGCTCTATCAAATAATTTTTGGTAGTTTGATATGACACAGAATAAGTAAATCAATTTGACAGAAATGTCATCTTTATTACATTGGCTCAACCTACACATGAGCAATTGATAATTTTCCAATTCTTTAGATATGACTTTATGTGAAAAGTGTTTTGCAGTTGTGTTTATATAGTTCCTATTTATTCTATTCTCTTTCTTTTTATTGTTTCCCTTCTCAAAAGTGTTTTGCTTCTGACCAGTCCCTCCTGCAATGTGATTCCTCTTCTTGTATTCCCCCTTTTCTCCTACTTTCCTGCAGGGTAAGGTAGATTTCTATCTCCATATATGTGTACATTATTTGTTCTTTGAGCCAATTCTGATGATTTGCTAATGATTTTAGATAGACATTATCATTATAAGGAATACTCTATTTTTATGTTCTATGGTATTTTTAATTAGAATGGGTGCTTATAGTTTGTCAAAAAAATTTCTGCATCAAAAGAGGGTGGCCTAGCTGTACCAGATCTAAAACTATATTATAAAGCAGTGATCACCAAAACCATTTGGCTAAGAAATTTTGGCTAAGAAATAGAGTAGTGGATCAGTGGAATAGGTTAGGTTCACAGGACAAAATACTCAATGACAATAGTAATCTAGTGTTTGATAAACCCAAAGACCCCAGTTTTTGGGATAAAAACTCACTATTTGACAAAAACTGCTGGGATAATTGGAAACTAGTATGGAAAAAATTAGGCATTGACCCACACCTAACACCATATACCAAGATAAGGTCAAAATGGATTCATGATCTAGGCATAAAGAATGATATTATAAACAAATTAGAACAATGTAGGATGGTTTACCTCTCAGACCTGTGGAGGGGAAGAAATTTGTGACCAAAGAAGAACTAGAGGTCATCATTAATCACAAAATAGATAAGTTTGACTATATCAAGTTAAAAAGTTTTTGTACAAACAAAATGAATGCAGACAAGATTAGAAGGGTAGCAGTAAACTGGGAAAATATTTTTACATCCAAAGGTTCTGATAAAGTCCTCATTTCTAAAATACATAGAGAATTGACTCAAATATATAAGAATTCAAGCCATTCTCCAATTGATAAATGGTCAAAAGATATGAACAGACAATTTTCAGACGAAGAAATTGAAACTATTTCTGGTCACATGAAAAGGTGCTCCAAGTCACTATTGATCAGAGAAATGCAAATTAAGACAACTCTGAGTGTAATTACCACTACACACCTGTCAGATTGGCTAAAATGACAGAAAATGATAATGATAACTGTTGGAGGGGATGTGGGAAAACTGGGACACTGATACATTGTTGGTAGTACTGTGAACGGATCCAACCATTCTGGAGAGCAATTTGGAACTATGCTCAAAAAGTTATCAAACTGTGCATACCCTTTGACCCAGCAGTGTTTCTACTGGGCCTATATCCCAAAGAGATTTTTTTTTTTATTTTTTGCTGAGGCAATTGGGGTTGTGACTTGCCCAGAGTCACACAGCTAGGAAGTGTCTGAGACCAGATTTGAACTCAGGTCTTCCTGACTTCAGGGCTGGTGCTCTAACCACTGCGCCACCTAGCTGCCCCCCAAAGAGATTTTAAAGGAGGGAAAGGAACCTACATGTGCAAAAATGTTTGTGGCAGCCCTTTTTGTAGTGGCAAGAAACTGGAAATTGAAAGGATGCCCACCAATTGGAGAATGGCTGAATAAATTATGGTATATGAATGTTATGGAATATTATTGTTTTGTAAGAAATGACCAACAGGAGGATTTCAGAGAGGCCTGGAGAGACTTGCATGAACTGATGCTGAGTGAAATCAGCAGAACCAGGAGAACATTATACACAGCAACAAGACTATACGATGATCAATTCTGATGGACATGGTTCTCTTCAACAATGATGTGATTCAAACAAGTTCCTATTGTTCAGCGATGAAGATAGTCATATACATCCAGAGAGAGGCCTGTGGGAACTGAGTATGGACCACAGCACAGCATTTTAATGCTTTCTGTGAATATTTCCATGCATTTTGTTTTCCTTCTTAGGTTGTTTTTGCTTCTTCTCTTTCTAGATCTGATGTTTCTTGTGCAGTAAGATAACTGTATAGATATGTATACATGTATTGTATTTGTCATATAATTTATCCTATTTAGCATGTATTAGATTACCTGTTATCTAGGAGTGGGGGTGGGGGGAAGGAGGGGAAAAGCTTGGGAAAAAAAAGTTTTTGCAAAGGTCAATGTAGAAAAATCACTCATATGTTTTGTAAATAAAAAAGCTTTATAGAATAAAAAAAATTTTGCATCTATTGAAATAATCACATTATTTCTGTTGGATTTGTTATTGATATAGTCAATTATGTTTATTGTTTAGCTAATATTGAACCAACCCTGCATTATTGGTATAAATTTCATTGTCATAGGGTATAATCCTGGTGATGTTTCTGTAATTGCCTTACTACTACTTTTTATCAAAATTTTTGTACTGATATTCATTAGGGAAATTGGTCTACAATTTTTCTTTTCTGTTTTAGCTCTTCCTGGTTTAGGTATTAGCACCATATTTGTGTCATAAAAGAAGTTTGCTAGGACTCCTCCACCTCTTTTTCCAAGTAATTTATGTAGTATTGTAATTAATTATTCTTTAAATGTTTGGTAGAATTCACTCATAAATCCATTTTGCAGGAATTTTTTCCTAGGAGTTCATTAGTAGCTTTTGTCTAAAATGAAGTGACTTAGACATTCTGTTTTCTAGGTAATTAATATTTTTGTAAATATTCATCTACTTTACTCAGGTTTCTTGGCATATAATTAGGCAAAATACCTCCTAATGATTACTTTAACCTCTACTTCATTGGTGCCCTTTTCACTTCTGATACTGGATATTTGGTTTTCAACTTTCTATTTTTAACCAAATTAACCAGTGGCTTATCTAATTGATTGTTTTTTTTCATAAAATAATTTCCTAGATTTATTTATTAGCTCAATAGTTTTTTTTTTTCTCCAACTTTCATTCTTATTAATTTCACCTTTGATTTCCACTATTTCCAATCTGGTACTCAATTAGGAATGTTTAATTTGTTCTTTTCCCAAAAAAAGTTTTAGTTGCATAATTAATTTATTTTCTTAATGTAAAAATTTGGAGAAGTAAAATTTCCCCTAAGTACTGCTTTGGCTTCATTGCATAAATTTTAGTTTTTGTTCTGTTGTTTTCATTCTCTTTAGCGAAATCATTTATTTATTCTTTGACTCACTTATTCTTTAGGATTATATTATTTAGTTTCCAATTAATTTTAATCTATCCACTGTCTTTTGTTGAATGTAATTTTAATTGAATTATAATTCTAAATGAATGTACTTAATATTTCAGTGTTTTTACCTTTGATTTTGAGATTTTTAAGTCCTATTGTTGTTGTAGGTACTACATGGTGTTGAGAAAAAAAGTATATTTCTTTTTATGCTCATTCAGTTTTTTAAAAGCCAAAGATATTTCAAAACTAACTTTTCTAACATTTTATTTACTTAGTTTCTTTCTTATTTATTTTTGGTTGTATTTATCTAATTCAGAGAGGGGACAATTGAGGTCCCTCAGTATAACTTTGCTGTCTAGTTCTTTGTGTAACTTAACTTCTCCCTTAAGAATTTGGATACTATATGTACATATGTGTATTGTATGTACTACACTTGTACACATATGTTTAATATCGATATTAATTTGTTACCTATTGTACCTTTTAGCAATATATAGTTTCCTTCCTCATCTCTTTTAACTAGGTTTATTTCTGCTTTTACTTTGAAATCAGAATTTCTATCTCTGCTTTTTTAAATTGAAATATAATATATTCTGGTCCAATCCCTTGCCTTTACTTGGTGTGTGTGTCTCTCTGTTTCTTGTGTTTCTTGTAAACAACATATTGAAGAATTCTGTTTTTTGATCCATTCTGCTATCTACTTTCATTTTATGGGAGAGTTCATCCTATTCACAGTCAGTTATGATTACTATTTGTGTATTTTCCTCCATTTTATTCTTCTTCCTGTTTTTCCTCTCACTCTCTCCTTTCACCCTTTCCTTCTTCACCAGTGTTTTGCTTTTGTCTAGCACCACCCTGATATGCCCTTTCTTCTGTTGGTCCCCACCCCCATCTTTATTCAAAACTCTCCTCTCTTACTTTCCTGTTGTGTAAGATATATTTCTTTATTCAATTGATTGTGTATATTATTCATCATTTAGTCAATACTGATGAGCATCCAGCAATGCTCATTGCCTACTCTCCCACTCTCCCATCTTTCCTTCCACAATAATAGTTCTTTCCTACCTTTTTATGTGATATAATTTACCCCATTCTATCTCTTCCTTTCTTCTGTACCCAATGTACTCTTCTTTCTCATCCTTAATTTTTTATGTCATTCCCTTAAATTCACCTCTATGTATATTTCTTTTAGCTGTGCTATTTGTGATAGAATTTTAATGAATCTTCCCATGTAGGCATATAAACAGTTAAATTCTATTTAATCCCTTATGTTTTCTTTTCCCTTTTAAACTTTTTATGTTTCTCTTGGGTGCTGATGCTAGAGATAAAATTTTTGGTTTAATTCCAGTATTCTTCTTATAAAAGCTTTAAATCCCTCTATTTCATGGACTGACAATTTTCCCCTTGATATATTATGCTAAATTTTTCCAGGCAAGTGATTCTTGGTTGTAGTCTAAGCTCATATTTTTTGACCTCTAATCTTTTAGTGGTGCAGCTCCCAAGTCCTGTATAATGATTGTGGCTTCCTAATAGTTGAATTGTTTCTGTCTGGTCACTTGTATTTTTTTCTTGCTCTAATAGTTTTTAAAATTGTTTAGGAGGCAGCTAGGTATTTCAGTGGATTGAGCGCCACCCAGGAATCACAAGGATATGAGTTCAAATTCAGCCTCAGACAGTTTAACACTTACTATCTATATGACCTTGGGCAAGTTACTTAACCCCAATTGCCTTGCCAAAATTGCCTAGAATATTCCTTGGAGTTTTTACTTTGGAATCTCTTTCCTGGGATGATGGGTGGATTCTTTCAATGTGTATTTTGTCCTCTGGTTCTAGTACATCAGGGCGTTTTTCTTCTTACTGAAGCTTTTTATTTTCAAAACGTATGCAAGGATAATTTTTCACCATTGACCCTTGTAAAACTTTGTGTTCCAATCCCCCCTTCCCTCCACTCCCTTTCCCAGATGGCAAGTAATCCAATATATGTTAAATATGGTAAATGTGAATACACACACACACACACACATCCAATATAGGCATACGTACTTATTCAATTATCTTGCTGCACGAGAAAAATCAGATCAAAAAGAAAAAAAATGAGAAAGAAAATAAAATTCAAGCAAACAACAATAAAAAGTGAAAATGCTATGTTATGATCCACTCTCAATTCCCATTGTAAATTGGGAATCTTATCATCATAAGATTATTGGAACTGGCCTGAATTGTTTAATTGTTGAGAAAAGCCAAATCCATCAAAATTAATCATCGAATAATCTTGCTGCTGCTGTGTACAATGAAATCCTTGTTCTGCTCATTTCACTTAGCAATAATTCATGTACCTCTCTCCATGCCTCTCTAAACCATCCTGCTGATTGTTTTTTATGGAATAATAATATTCCATAGCATTCATATACCATAACTTTTTCAGACATTCTCCAACTGATGGGCATCAATTCAGTTTCCAGTTTCTTTCAGGGCAGTTTTCTTTAGTAATTTCTTGAAAAATGTCATCCAGGTTCTCCTTTTGATTATGGCTTTCATATAATCCAATGATTCAGACATTCTCTCTCCTTCATTTATTTTCCAGGTCAATTATTTTTCTGATGAGGTATTTTACATTTTCTTCTTTTTTTTCATTCTTTTGAATTTGTTCGTTTGATTCTTGATGTCTCATAGTGATTAGCTTCACCTTGTCCAATTTTAACTTTTAAGGTGTTGTTTTCCTCAATTAGCTTTTGTACTTTTTTTTCTATTTAGCTAAATGTATCTTTCAAGGAGTTATTTTGTTCAGTGGATTTTTGAATTTCCATTTCCATCTGGCCAATTCCACTTTTTAAGCAGTTGTTTCTTTTTCTAAGCTGTTAACTCTTTTCATATTTATTTTGCATAACTCCAACTTACTTTCCCATTTTTATTCTATTTCTCTTAATATGATTTTAAAACTCCTTTTTGAGTTCTTCCATGAGTTCATTCTAGGCTTGGGACCATTTTCTGTTTTTCTTTGGGTTTTTGCTTTGGTGTTTTGACATTATTGTTCTATTACAAGGTTTTGTCTTGATCTTCCCTGACACCATAACAACTTTTTATGGTCAGATCCTTTTTTTGTGGTTTTTCATTTATCCTTTTTTTTGCCCCTTTCCTTTCTTTTAAATTTGAGCTCTCTTTCCAGGGTAAATTTTTTTCCCAGTTTTACATCCAAAGGTTCTGATAAAGGCCTCATTTCTAAAATATATAGAGAATTGACTCGAATATGTAAGAATTCAAGCCATTCTCCAATTGATAAATGGTCAAAAGATATGAACAGACAATTTTCAGATGAAGAAATTGAAACTATTTCTGGTCACATGAAAAGGTGCTCCAAGTC
>JAJPUD010001812.1:0-26544 GCA_023553655.1 Myrmecobius fasciatus
CTATGAGGGGGACCCTGAGTTTGGCTGGCCGGGGCCATGGATCGGCCCTTTTGACACACCTCGCTTAAAGTTGGAGTCTACCTCCTATTTTCATACAGACAGCAACATTTTCATTTTACAGTGCTCCCAGAAGCCCAAAGTCCTGCTCAATGTGGCTCAGTTTTTCCCTTCTTTTGGTTAAGTTGGAAAGTAGAGGGTTTCAGAGCCAACTTTTCTCAATTTCCTCCTAAGTTTCATGTCCAGTTAATTTCGAATTTCACTAACTTTGGTGCAATCTTGGAGGCACATTCATGAGGCACAGGGAAGGCGGTGGTTTGCCTCCATTCTGGGTCATGGAACATCCCCTAGCCCCATTCTCACCCCAAAGTACGTACTTACCCTCCTTGCTGTGAGCCAGAGGCCTGGGAGCTGGCCTTTTCACATGAAGAGAGGGGGCCCTAGCCGGCCCGGGGCCCATCATGAGACCGTTGGCCACTTTGGCAGGGGGCTTGGGTCCTCCATCTTGCAGTCTAGACACCAGCTTGCCCACATCCACCTCTGGGCACGGCTCCAACTTGCCCTCAGAACTGGGCCTGATTGGGGATTTTCTCCCAGGCTCAGCTTCCCCACTCCTCTGCACAGGCAACTTGTGATAAGGCAGTGGTTTGGGACTTTCTAGGCTGTCAGCAATGGGGCCATTAAGGATTTCATCTAGAAGAGGAGGACAAAAAGGGAAGTGGAAATCACTGTCAGGTCCATAGGCAATGGAGAGTGGTCCTGCCGTTGGCGTTCCTTCGGAAAGATGCAGCTGCAGTCCCTCACATCAACACCAGTAACAAAACTCAATGGTTCCCTCCCAAGAGGGGACCATACTGATACACAGACATGCTCAAATAGGCCTGTCAATAATGGGCTTTTCACTGACCTTAGAATCACCCAAGCTGAATTTGAATCCCAGTTCTGCCTCCTTCCCTTGCTCCCTTCCTTCATTCTTCCCTCCCCTCCTTCCCTTCCTTCTTTCCTCTCCCTTTTCCTCCCTTCCTCCCTCCCTCCTCCTTCCCTTCCTCACCTCCTCCTTTCCTCCCTCCCTTCCTTCTTTCCTCCCTCACCTCCTTCCTCCCTCCCTCCCTTCCTCCCTTCCTTCCACACAGCCAGTCACTTCCAGGGCCAAGATCCAAGTACAGTCTCCTGACTCCAAACACTTCAAATAACTGAGGCATCACTTCCAGATAGCAAGGCTGGACTAGACCCTGCTACACAAATCAACTGATCAACAAACATTTATTAAGCTTCTATTGTATGTCAGGCACCGTGCTGGGCACTGGGGATAGTTACAAAGCCACAAAACAATCCGTGGTCTCAAGGAGCTTACATCGCATCAAAGGAGTCACCCTACAAATGGACACTTATGGCCAAAATATAAACAAAATCAAGATAAGTTAACTGAGGAGTGGGGGGCACTAGCAGCTGGGTAAGGTTTTATTGCCACCCAAATCATTACTCCATGGCCAATCTTGTGCTAAGCCTCTCAGAGCTGAGTCGATCTGGTCTTTAAGACAACAGATGCTCAGCTTCTCCATGGATGATACACAAAGCCTTCCCAGGTTACGGTCTCTGGACACAGCTGCGGAGTCGCCAGTTACTGGCAACCCATGATAAGAGAGTTTGTTGTTGTTAATGAGTCTTTTCAGTCACGTCCACCTCTTTGTGACCCCATATGGGGTTTTCTTAGTAAAGATACTAGAGGAGTTTGCCATTTCCTTCTCCAGCCTATTTTACAGAAGATAAAACTGAGGCTAACAGAGTCAGATGACTTTCTCCTGGTCATACAGTGAGTAAGTGCCGATTCTTGGCCTGACACACTATTCGCTGTAGCGCCACCTATCTGCACACATAATAAGGTGGGAATCTGAACAGGGCGCTGACAATCCTTGTAGCCCTTCCACAACCTAGAAACAACTGAGCTCAGTGCCATTGTGATTTCTTCACTAGAAGACACTAAAAGCCCGGCTCTGGGGTGTGATAAGGACAGCAACAAGACAGAATTGAACAGTCCTGGAAACCGTCGGCTCTAGTGAAGGAATGAGGTACCATAGCTAAGGACCAAAGGCAGAGTGTGTGCTCGGACACGGTCACAACTCGTGGCGGTCACCGGACCCCAAGGCTTCCACCACAGATGCAGCCCCTGGCCCCAAAAGGCCATTGCCATAGACACAAAAAGCGATTCTATACAAAACCAAAAGTCTCCAGGTCATGCTAAGTATATGATAGATTATGCACACGGCTTTCCAAATCATTAGGCTTGTCTAAGTTTCCTTCTGAACTTCCTTCATTTCCGCACATTTGTTAAAAATGTTAGTGACTCATTTTTTTTGACAATATTCCTGACCCCTCACTCCCTACCCCTATCCTTATTGAGAGAGATGATCATTTCTTTCTTATATTAATAATTATTAAATTAAGATGAAGGTTTCTCATTTTTATTTCCTCATTCAGAAACCTGTAGGCCGTTCAGTCTCTGAAGGAAATTGTTGATGGCAGAGATTGCCCAAATTTAGTCCTAGATGGGAGATCCCACAAATAGAAAACCTTACAAAGAATTGAATCTCCAGTGAATTCTGGTCCATTGTGTTCCACTCAGGTTGGCTCAGGTGGAGGTAAATCCTTTGTCCAGATCGGGGATTCTGAACCTCTTTCTACTCACCACCCCTTTTGGCCAGAGAAATTTTTACAAGAACCCCATCTCAAGGCGAGCCACAGTGTTTCTGATGGTGTTTGTGCACGTGCACTGCAAAGTTGTGTGCTGAAAAGCAAAGCTGCAGTGATGCTGCATGATGTGACGTGGGCAAGCGCTGCCATTCCACGTCTGATTTGGAATTAATTTTTGGTTATTGCACTCGGGAACCTTTTATTGTTGCCAAATTTTCCCCAATCTCCCCCCACACACATACATTCAGTTATGGGGTCATGACTCAATTTAAGAAGCTTTGATCTAGACTGCCCAGGGCTGGGGGTGTTCTGGGAGTCAGTCAGTAGAATAGACCCATCTCTCATTATAATATTCATTATCTTATTACCTGTTAACCAATCAGAACACTCACTCTTCCAAAGGCTAAATAAGCAAAAGTGGGTTCCATGAGGGGCCTTTGGCGTTCATTTGAGAATGCCACTTGCCCCTTTTCTTATCTGCTAGCAATAATGAATAAAATAGTCACCCAGAAACTCTCTTGAACTTTTTATACATCACACCATCCTCAGCAAAAACCAAAAAGAAACCTTTTGAACAGATAAGCATGGGGCAGCTAGGTGGCTCAGTAGGTAGAGCACCAGCCCTGAACTGAGTTCAAATCTCATCTCAGACATTTAACACTTCCTAGCTGTGGGACCCTGGGCAAGTCACTTAACCCCAATTGCCTCAGGAAAAAAACCAGATAAGCATATTCAAACCAAACAAACTCCCAAATTGCCCCTTTCTCTACCTCCAGTCGTCCAACACCTCTTTCTCAGAAGGGAGAAGAGTGATTTCTCATCACATTGAGCACAGGTATTACAATTTTCAAGGTTGCCTTTATTGTATTCTGTTACCCTAGTTTTGCTCACTTTACTCTATACGGGTTTCTGTTACCCAGGATTCCCTGAAATCTTCTCTTTCCATTATCTCTAACCATCCAATAACATCCCATGACATTCATTTGCCATATTGTCCAGCCCTTCCCCAACTGTCTAGAAGCCATGTAGGATACAGCCCCCATTCTATTCTATTGTCCTTTTAATCATCCCCTTCCCTCTTAAGTATCCCCCCCCATCCCAGCCCTAATTGTTTCCCTGCTGAATTTGATGTACAGACCATCCCCAAAGTCCCAGTACAGTGATAAGAGCGTACTCTCTTTTATATGCTTAAGCTAAAAGTGAGACTCATCTGATGCCCATTCCCTTCAGCCCTTCCGCCATGTTTGTTTCTCCTCTTCTTCCTCTTTTTACCCTCCCTTCTATTTCCCCTCTTCAAATCCTCAGAACAGAATCAATCTACTTCTGAGGACCTCTGTCTTTCTTCCTTAACTCCCTTAATGCTCTTTCAAAGGAAAGAGCAAAGGTTCTGAAGGGACACAGGTTTCTTTTCCCTCATTAGAATACAAATTCTGCCCAACTTCAAACAAGTTCCTACTTCTCCTGAAAAAAAAAAAAACACTGGAAAGTGCCTAAACTTTGCAGGCAAATTATTCTTTATTGGAAACCTACCTCTTTTGACTTGGAAATACAGTATTAATAATACTAAGAGCGGCTGGCCTAAAAGTCCACAGGTCTCATTTACATAGCACCTCTTACGTGCCAGGCACTGTGCTAAGTACTTTCCAAATATTATCTCATCTGAGTCTCACAACAACCTTGGGAAGTAGGTATTATTGTTATTCCCCATTTTACAGATGAGGAAACTGAGGCAGGGTGGTTAAATGTGCCCAGGGTCACACAGTAAGTAATCAAAATAGCCACCATTTACATAGCACCTACTATGTGCCAGACACTGTGCTAAGTACTTTCCTAATATTATCTCCTTTGAGCCTGATAGCAACCCTGGGAGGTAGATGCCATTATTATCCCCATTTTACAGATGAGGAAAATGAGACAGAGGTTAAATGACTTGCTCAGAGTCACACGGTTAATAAGTATCTGAGGTCACATTTGAACTCAGATCTTCCTGAATCCAAGCCCAGGGCTCTATCCACTGTGGCGCCACCTAGCTGGCTAGAACCCGCCACAGCGCATTTCCATAAGGTTTTCGTACAATTTATTTACAATCCAAAGACTGTGGCATTTCTGTATAATGTGGATCTGAATTAGCAAATGAAGTGATTTCTCCATGATTTTACCATAACTAGAAATCACAGAGCCAGGATTCAAGTCCAGGCCTCATTAGTCCACGGTCTATATGCTACTTGGGGCAGGACTAGAGGGCAAAGCTGAGAATCCATGCCAGTGTTTTGACCCTAGACCCCAAAGTATTTTCTAGCACCCTTGCCGGGAATCACAGCAGATGAAAAGCTAATAAAGGTTGTAGGCATTGAAAACAGAACCAATTACCAGTAGCTCCCAGATCCAGAGCCACCCAAAGCAAGCCTTCCATTTTACAGAGAGGAAATTAAAGCCCAGAAAGGGGAAGGGATTTGCCCAGGATCACTTAGGCAAGAAGTAGCAGAGCTAGGATCTGAACCCTTGTCTTCTGCCTGTCGAATCCGACACTCCTTCCACTATATCAGACTTCCTCCTAAAATATTTCCTTAAGTTATCTCCCATATTCAAATCATGTTGATAATTAAAAATCAAAGCAGGCAATTGGAAAAGGCCTGTTCCTGTTTCTGACAGTTTTTTCTTATGGCCATATAGAGACTGAAACCTCAGATCTGATGCCCATGTGGTCCCATTGTTCCAGGTCTTAGCCATTTGTTTAGGCAGGTGGGTCCCAACCCCAGCCAGTCATCTTATTAATGTTTGCTCTTAGTCACAAGGTCAACTGTCTGAGAGACTATCGATATATTACTGCAGATCTGTCCTCATTAAAAGAATAAACAACTTGAAAGGACAGTGAGTCATACAGAGAATCACATAATGTCAGGGTTGGAATGGATCTCAAAACACAGAAGTTAAGAATCTAGCCAGAAAGAAACTTTAGGGCCATCTTGGAAAACAAGAGACCCAGACGATGATCTGCTTAAAGTCACAGAGTCAGGTCATGGCAAAGGCTGGACTCAGATCTAGGCCCCTGGCCTCTCTGTGCTCTTTTTCCAACTCAGTAGCTTATCTGGACCAGACTTGGGATTTCTTCCCAGTGAGGAAACTCTTTCAGCAATTTCTAGTCTTGGAGAGTTGGAGGGTCATTCACATGTACCTCCAAGAAGTAGTAGAGATGTACATCCAAGAAGGGATCCCAAGGAAGGAGATGTGCCCTGCAGATCCACCTGATTCCTCACAGCCAAGCTAATCTGAAGAACTGCCTAGGGGTCCAGCAAGATGGCTAAGTAAGTGGCGTGGCTAAGGGAAAAGAGCACATCGTGCTAAGCGCTTTACAAATATCTATGAAAATCATCCTCACAACAGCTGTTATCGTTATCACTTACATTTGAGTAAACAGGTCGACAGAAAGATGAAGTGACTTGCCCGAGGTCAGCTAGGAAGTGTCTGGATTTAAACTCGGGTCTTTCTAACGACACACCTGGTACTTCCCAAAGTGCAACAGTAAGATATACACCAAAGTAAAGCAACAGAAAATTAAGGTAATGGAAAGAAATCATCCCCCCGAAACCCCAGAAAAAAACCAGTAGACATCAAACAAATTAAGTTGTTCCCTCTTTCCCTCTGCCTCACAGACTCCTGAACTTCATTCAAGGTTCAACTCATATACAGGCTCCTCCAAGAATCCTCTCCTGGTCCTCCTCAGAGTTACTGTCCTTTCTGCTGTCAAATTATCATGTATGTACGTGTATGCATTTTGTATCACCTCAAGTAAATTCTATCAAACATATAAAGAGCAATTAATCCCTCTGCTACCGGAAGTGTTCTCAAAACTTGAGAAGCCTCTATCAGGCTTCTTTCATGGTATAAATAGGTGGTGGCGTTATTTAAATCAGGAAGACATAAAACAGAGAAAACACTAGAGATTAATATCACTCGTAAAAATGATGCAAAAATCTTAAATTAAGCATTAGCAAAGACAGAGCAAAAATTATCTTCATAAAAATGATGCAAAAATCTCAAAGTAAGCATTAGCAAAGACAGAGCAAAAACTCTTTATGACTAAGGTGTATTTATGCTAACTTCTTATTAATCGTATGACTAACAAATATAATAAAAGCCAACTATATGGAGCAGGGGTGGGGACCGTCTGACCCACGGCTATATAGGGCCTGCGAAATCATTTGCTAGAGAACTGCAGGCGATAACTGAAAACTAGGTACAATAACCTCCCACTGCTTGAGTTCTATAAATTGATAATTTTATATGATCCATGAATGGCATTATAAATATCCAAATGGCTCTTGGGAAAAAAAAAGGTTCCCCAGCCCTGATATAGAAAGATGAAAAAAGCCTTTGACAAAATATTCATTTATGTTAATAATAGCAAATAATATTTGCTGTGTCAGACACTGCGCTAAGTACTTTATAGTCATTATCTCATCTAATCCTCGCAACAATCCTGAGAGGTAGGCACTATCATTATCTCCATTTTACAGATGAGGAAAATAAGGCAAATGGAAGTCAAGTGCCATGCCCAAGGTCACATAGCTAAATAAATATTTTAAAAAATTAAATTGCATAGAAATGCAAGGGCCTTCCTTTAAATGATCAAAAATGTTTAGTGAGTATCAATAGGCAGCATTATTTGTAATAGATGGGTACTGGAAGCTTTCCCAAGATCAAAAACGAAACAAACATATTTCATGTTTTCATGATTATTTGACATAGAACTAGAAATACTAACAATATCTGACAAGAACAAGATATTACGGAAATATACATTGGCAAAGAGGCAAAATTATCTTTATCTGCAGATGGTTTACTTGGAGAACCATAGAGAGTAATGAAAAAAACAATCAAAACAACTGATTGCTTCAGCAGACTAGCACGATTCAAAATAAATCCACAAAAATATTCAACATTTCTTCCCATTACTTTTTTTAAAAAGCCAGGAAGAAGAGAAACTCTATTTAAAGTTACTATTAAAAAAATACATAGCCTAACGTGACACAAAATGCCTTATAAATATAACATCAAAGTAATATTTACAAAAATCATGAAAGAGCTAAATATTTAGAGTAGTATTCAATGTACATGGTTAGGCCACATTAATTTATTATTATGCTAAATCATGCAGGAGAAGTAGAAGTAGGTAAAAACAATAACAAAATTCATATTGAATAGCCAAATGTTGAGAATATCAAGGAAATTAAAGAAAAAAAAGTCAGAATAAAATAGATTTAGCATTGCTGAGTCTCAAGTTATATTAGAAAGCACCAGTTATCAAAACTATTTGCTACTAAAAGGCAGGAAAATGTCATATATAGTAACAGCAATATTGTATGATGATCAACTGTAAAAGACTTAACTACCCTGCTCAAGACAATGGTCCAAGACTCCTCAGTTTTGAAGGAGCTATAATGAAAAATATTCTTCATTTCCAGAGAAAGAACTGATAAACTCTGAGTACAGACTGATGCAAACTATTTTCAAGTTATTTTTTTTCTTGCTTTTTTGGTAACATGATTAATATGGAAATTTGCATGACTTTGCATGCATAATGGGCATCACATTGCTTGCCTTCTCCAAGGTCTAGAAGGAGGGAGAGAATCTAGAACTCAAAATTTTTTAAATAGAATGCTTAAAAAAAGAGTAAACAAATAACAGAAAACAACAAAAACAAACAAAAAACCCAGAAAATAACAGAAAATAAAATAAAATAAAATAAAAACAACCTATCTGATACTGGTTAAAAAAAAGATCTAGAAACAAACATTTACAGTGGCCTTGTATTCAATAAGTAAGAATACCAATTATTAAAGGAGGTATCCTTTATCTAATAAGAACTGCTGGAAAAACTGGAAAGCTGTTTGGCAGAACATAAGTTTAGACTAACATTTAATACCGTGAACCACAAAAATGCCAAATAGATAAACAATCTAAGTATAAAAATTCACATTGCAAAAAAATTGGAGAAAAAGGGAGGATTACATCATTTATCACAATAGATAGCAGAATTCCTAAACAGCCATGTGACAGAAGAGCTCATAAAAGACAAAATAGATAATTTTGAGTATAATTATAATACATATTATAAAATTATATATTAATATATTCGATTTAGAGAACTAGAGAACTAGAGGGGACCATGGGAATCATTTCATCTAACCCCCTCATTTTACAGGTCAAAAAACTGAGGCCTAGAGAGATATAAGTGACTTGTCTAAGCATACAGAGGAAAAAGGTAGAGCCGGGATTCAAATCAGGCCCTCTACCTCAAAATCTAGTGTTCTCTCAAGGCTTTTTGCATGAACAGAATCAATGTAAACAAACAAGAAGAAAAGATAAACATAAGTAAAAAATGACAAAATTTACATCCAATATTTCTAATGGAATTCTGACATCCAATATCTATGTGGAATTGACACAAATCTAGAAGACTAAGAGCCATTTCCCAATAGAGAGTCAAAGAAATGAATACTTTTTAAAAGAAATATAAACTATCAACAATCATGAAAAAGAGTTCAAAATTACTAATGTTAAAAATGCTAATTTAAACAACTGTTAGTTATTAAGTTCACTCACATAAAATTATGGTAAATGATAGACAAATATTAGAGGGACTATGGGAAAATAGATATGTTAATTCACTCCTGGTGGAACAGTGAGTTGGCCCCACAGTTCTGGAGAAGAATTTGAAATTAAGCAAGAAAAGCCCCAATTTGTCCATGCCATTCAATCTGGCAACCCCGTCTTTGGTTTTAAAGACCAACTGGTTGGAGACAAAGAAAAATCCCACATATACCAAGATGAACTCTTTATAATTGCAGAAAGTTAGAAAGAAATGATATACCCATCAATGAAGAACGATTGACCAAACTGCAATCTAGGAACAATCTCATCTATGAAATGACATTGCATTAGGAAGAATAAACTTGAGAACACTGATGAAATGATGTAGACTGAACTAAGCACGAATGGGCAAAAAATACACACAATCTACCAGTTGTAGGCTCCTTATAGGGTTTCGAGCCCTCCACCTTTCTCATTATTTATTTATTTATTTGCTTTTTGCTGAGGCAATTGAGGTTAAGTGACTTGCCCAGGGTCACACAGCTAGGGAATGTTAAGTGTCTGAAACCAGATTTGAACTCAGGTCCTCCTGACTTCAGGGCTGGTGCTCTATCCACTGCAGCGCCACCTAGCTGCCCCTCTCATTTATTTTAATATGTTGGGGCACTACCTCCAGAAAGAGAAGTAATGGGAGAAGAGTGCTAAGAGAATGTGCATTAAGGCATATTTTTTGGGTAGGAAAGGGGAGAGGAGGACCATGGCTAAGGCAGGGATTTGTTTTTCTTGTCTATACATGATTATAACGGGTTTTGTTTTGCTTGTCTTTTCAGTTGAGGGAAGGTGGGAGAGAGAGCATGGGCACCTAAAAATCAAATAAGATTGAATGTTTTAAAATATTAGGTGGGCCAGTCACCTCCTTGACGGGATCTCAACTTCTTTAGTGGCCTCTGAGGAAATAGCAGTGGGTTCAGTTCTGTCACAGAAGCCTGGTTAGCCAACTGTCTTACTAGGCCTTCTGAGAGAAAAGTTGGAATCTAAACTTCTGGCACCTTTTTTTGTTGTTTCAGGCTCAGAAGAATTGGATGGTTCCACTTTATAAGTCGAAAAAGATGAAAGAAGGGAACTCACTGTTCAGAAGCTCTTGGCACTGACCTTCATTTTCTTCCACTGAAGAAGTGTAGAAAACGGTCCTTTCCCGCAACGGGCGCTTAGAAATCGTGATGGGCTTGTGTCTTCTTGCCGTCACCCTGGGAGGAGGCACTGGGGGTACAACATTGTCCTCTGGTGGGCCTGAATAGATCTGTGGGGTTAAAAGATTTAGGAAACATTGAGGAAGATTCATAGAACTGTTTAGAACTGGAATGGGCCATCTTTCAAACCAACCCATTCCCATCATTAGACAACTTCAATTTTTTGGAAGATCTTCCTCATCAGTAAGACAGAAGCCGGCTCTCGGAACTTTTCCCACTGTATTAGAGGCTGTGGCTCTGTGCTTAGTTGCTCTGGGAGAAAGGTGAGTGAAGACCTTGCTCAGAGGCATCAGGCACTTAACACAGTTGAATCTAAGGGTGCTCATTCCATCTGTCACCCAGTGATTATATTGTCAATATCTGTGCCAAAGGCTTCCCAAGCACCAGATGGACACAAACACTGGCAACGCATACCACCAAGACACACCCTTTGGCTGATTAAACCAACAGAACCTTTAGAGAACCACGGGAAACAAACCTACATCTTGGACACCACTGAGGCTTTTACCAAGAGGCATCATTCTCCATAATGGAGAAAGTCTAGAGGCCTTTCCTGCAAGATCAAAAAACAACCAACCAACCAACAAAAAAACAAGTATGGCCATTGTGACCACGATACATAAAAAAGTGCTCGTTGTGACAATAAGATGAGAAAAAGGAATTGAAGGAATGAGCACAGATGAAGAAAATAAAATTGTCTTCTTTGATAATTAATAAAAAACATGATGGTTTGCTTAGAGAAGCCTAACAACCCAACTAAAACTTAATAGAAACCATTTTAATCAAGCAGCAGAATATAAAATAAACTCACTTCCAAATTATCATCCTTTTTATAGTTTACCAACAAAATGCAGCAGTCATTAATTCATTAAAAATATTCCACTGAAAATAACTAGAATGAGAATAAGGTATCTGTTATTCCACCTACCAAGACTCATCCAAGAATTATGTAATTATAAAACACTTTTTGTTAAAAAAAAAAACAGGATGATTTAAATAATTAAAGAACAATTGATTGTCTAGCATATAATAGGCACATAATAAATATATATTGAATTGAACAGAATTGATTACTCATGGTTGAGTCATGCTAATGTAATCAAAATGAAAAACATTACCTAAGTTTTGTTAGGGTATTTTTTGATAGATGCTAAACTACTCAAGGATTCAAAAAATAATAACAAAATTCACCTGTGAGAACAAAAGGTCGAGAATCTGAAGGGAATAATCAAAATAAGTAGGAAAGAAGAAGGCTTAAAAGTACCAAACCTTAAATTGTACTACAAAGTAGTAATCATCAAAGCTACTTGGTATTGGGGAAGAAATCAAAGTTGATCAGTGGAACAGACTAGATCTACAAGACTCAGAAGCAATTGAATGTAATAGCACGACATTCAGTAAATACAGAGACACCAGTAATTGGGCTAAGAACTCTCTATCTGACAAGAGCTTCCTGTGAACAACCATCTAGGAGAAAACAGACTAACATCTCACATCACATCTCATACCTTAGTAAGCTCTAAATGGACATATGACCTCAATAGGAAGTCATGTCATAAACAAATTAGGGGAGCAGGAAAAGGAGATCTAATGAACGGGGGAAATTTTTGTGACTAAATAAAGGTCAGAGAGGAGCATGGAAAATAAAATGGATAATTACAATTACATAAAATTTAAAGCTTTGTTACAAACACGATCAATAATGTCAGAATCAGAAGGGAAATGGTTAAATGGGAGGAGGGAAAGCCTTTTGTAGCAAGTTTCTCTGAAAAATGTCCTCTATCTAAAATGTTTGTCGAGCAATAAGTATTTATTACATGTCTACTAAGGATACTGAGGAATGGCTAAATAAGTTATGGCATATGGATATAATGGAACATTTTACTGTTCCCATTATCCAATAATTTTGGGATATTATTGTTTTATAAGAAGTGATAGGCAGCCTGATTTCAGAAAAGCCTGGACAAGTTGACATGAACTGATGCTAAGTGAAGTGAATAGAACCAAAAGAACATGGTACACAGCAGTAACAAGATTATGTGATGATCAACTGTGATGGACTTGGCTCCATGCTTCAGGTCAATGAGGTGCTTCAGGCCAATTCCCATGGATTTGGGATGAAAAGAACCATCCACAACCTAAGAAAAAACTATGGAAACTGAATGTGGATCAGAGCATTGGGTTTTTGCCCTTTTTGTTTGTTTGCTTATTTTTTTTCCTTTTCTCATGTGTTTTCTCTTTTGATCTGATTTTTCTTGCACATCATGACTAATATGGAAATATGTTTAGAACAAATGCTCACATTTAACCTACAACAGATTGTTCACTGTCTTGGGAAGGGGGAGGGGAGAGGAGAGGGAGAAAGATATGAAACAAGGTTTTGCAAAGGTTGAATGTTGAAAACTATACTTTTGTTTTTCTTCGCTACTTTCTCCCTTTCCTCTGCCCAGTCAGATTATAAATGCCTAGAACCTTAAGCTGAGGCAGATATAATAGTTTTAGTTCTGAGCTTTCGAGTTTTCCAGATGATGCCTCAGCTCCCTCCCTGGTTCCCAGCAATTACCTGCTCACTTATGTTGAAAGGGCATAGTGATCTGCCAATAGGAAAAAGAGAAACAGGGTGCTGTGCACTGAGACCTGAGTCCCAGCTCCAACACTTACTAGATATGGGAGGTGGTTTGGAAAGCCCCTTCAATCTGTGACATTGAAAACTTTCATGATCTACGATTTGGGATTTATCCAGTACCAATACTCTGTGTTGAAATGAATGAATAAAAAAAATAGATGCCTACAACATGCCAAGTACGTAGTTAGGTTGTGGAGATGAAAATACAACAATGAGAGTCCCTGCTCTCAAGGAACGTACCACTAGGAAGACACATCCTACATAGACAATTGTTAGTCCTGGTTTGGGGAGTTACAGGAACAGTCAATGGAGCTATGGGGCAAGGGCCATAAGAAGGAAAAGGCAAATGGGGGAGGAGTTGAAAATACTAAGAACTAAAGTCCTGCTCAGCTATGAAAGTTCACATTTTAAGGTTTCACTCAACTGGGAAATGCTAAGTTCACATTTATTTGATGTTTTATGGTTTACAGAGCACTTTCCAAGGTTTCTGGGAGAAGAAAATGAGATAATATCAAGTCCTTTCCAAACTTTCAAGCTTTCTATAAATGTCAGTTGTTATTATTTACTCTCTAACGGAGAAGCTTATGTATAAACACAAGAAAAGCTAAGTTAAATAATGAGACAGGAGACAAGCAACAGATGATGTCATAAGGCAGCACATGCCCATGGCTCCACAGACAACTCCCACAATGCCATCTCCCACTCTCCTTTCTCCTCTGAGCTGCATCCCCAACTGCCTTTTGGACATCTCCCTTTGCATGTTCTCCAGGCTCTTCATACTCACTTTGTCCAGAACAGGTTCTTATCTCTTCCCTACTACTGAAGTACTACTGAAAGTGCCAGTCACCCAGGTTCACAAGCCTGATATCCTCTACTTGTCACTCTGGCCTTGTTCCTACGCATGTCTAATCTATACCATCAACCACCTAAATCCAAGTCTTCTCATGGGGATTGTTGCAATATCCTCTTCATTAGCTTCCCTGCCTCCAAAGTTTCCCCTCTCCAATTCATCCTCCAGAGCAGTGATTTTCCTACAGCATAGGTCTTACCGTATCACTCAATAAACTCTAGTGGCTCCCTATCGCCTCCATTTGAAATTGTAAGTCCTCTTTAATCTGGTTCAGATTTTCCAGATCAATTCTATACAATGTTACCTCCACTCACTCAAAATGACTGAATCATCAAAAAAAATTACAAAAAAAGGGGAACCTAGACAAAATGGAGTCAGTTATGCTAAGTAGACAAAGGTGATAAAACCTATTCTCATAATAGGTTTTGGACTTAACCCCTGGAACCAACATGGGCTCTACTGCATGAAATTTTACATTCTGTTGCTCATGACCAGATCTCTACTGCACTTCCCAAACTCTTCTATGCTATCTTAGAGCTCCTGCCCTTCCCTCTCTACTTCCCTTCATACACTGTCTTTCCTCATTAGAAATGAATTTCCTCAAGAAGAAAACCAAATTATCAGTATCAAAAATGAAAAGGGTGAACTTACCACCAAAGAGGAGGAAATAAAAGCAATAATTAGGAGTTAGTTTGCCAAATCATATGCCAATAAATCTGACAATCTAAGTGAAATGGATGAATATTTACAAAAACAGATGACCCTGATTTACAAAAAAGGACAAAAAATACTTCAATAGTCCCATTTTGGAAAAAGAAATTGAATAAGCCATCAGGGAATTCCCTAAGAAAAAATCTCCAAGGCCAGATGGATTTACAAGTGAATTCTACCAACCATTTAAAAAAGCAGTTAATTCCTATACTAAATAAACTACTTGGAAAAATAGATGAAATAGTCCTACTTCCTTTTATGACACAGCTAAGGTGCTGATGCTTAAACTAGGAAGAGCCAAAACAGAGAAAGAAAATTATAGATCAAGTTCCCTAATGAATATTGATGAAAAATCTGAAATAAAGGATTAGCAAAAAGATAACAGCAATTTATCGACAGGATAATACACTTTAACTAAGTAGGATTTATACCAGCAATGCGGGGCTGGTTCAATATCAGGAAAACTACCAGCCTAATTGACCATATCAGCAACAAAACACAGGGAAATCATATGAACATCTCAATAGATGCAGAAAAAGCATTTGCCAAAATACAACATCCGTTCCAAATAAAAACACTACAGCGTAGGAATAATGGAATTTTCCTTAAAATAATAAATAGCATCTGTCTAAAACCATCAGCAAGCATTATATGTAATAGGGATAAGTTAGAAGCATTCCCAATAAGATCAAGGGTGAAATAATGTTGCCCATTATCACCACTATTATTCATTATTGTACTAGAAAGAGAAGAAGGAACTGAAGAGAAGAAAAAGAAACTGAAGGAATTAGAGTAGATAATGAGGAAAATAAAACTCTTTGCAGATGATATGATGGTACATTTAGAGAATCCTTGAGAAACTACTAGAAACAATTAACGCCTTTAGCAAAATTGTAGAATATAAAATAAATCCACATAAATTATCAGTATTTGTATATGTTACCAACAGAGCCCAACAGCAAAAGATAGAAAGAGAAATCCCATTTAAAGTAACTGTAGACTATAAAAATATTTGGGACCCTATCTGCCAAGACAAAGTCAGAAACTATATGAACACAATTATAAAACACTTTTCACACAAATAAAGTTAGATCTAGACAATTGGAGGAATATCAATTGTTCATGGGTGGGCAGAGTTAATAAAAATGATAATTCTACCTAAGTTAATCTACTTATTCAGTGCCATAGCACTCAAACTGCCAAGAAATTACTTAATAAAGCTAGAAAAAAATAACAAAATCCATCTGGAAAAACAAAAGTTCAAGAATATCAAGGGAATTAATGAAAAAAAAGCAAAGGCATATTAGGCCTAGAACTATATTATAAAGCAGTGGTCATCAAAACCATTTGGTACTAGCTAAAAAATAAAGTAGTGGATCAGTAGAATAGGTTAAGTTCACGAGACAAAATGACTATAGTAATCTAGTGTTTGATAAATCCAAAGACCCCAGCTTCTGGGATAAGAACTTACTACTTTTGACAATAATTGCTGGGAAAATTTAAAAAAAAATCAGTTTGACAGAAACTAGGCATTGACCAACATTTAACACCTTATACTAAGATAAGGTTAGAATGGGTTCATGATTTAGACATAAAGGGTGATAATATAAGCAAATTAGGAGAGCAAGGGATAGTTGAATTTTCAGATCTGTGGAGAAGGAAGAAATTTATGGCCAAAGAAGAACTAGGGAAGATTATGAAATGCAAAATGGATAATTTTGATTACATCAAATTAAAAAGGTTTTTTTTTCCACAAATGAAACCAATGCAACCAAGATTAGATGGAAAGCAGAAAGAAGGGAAACAACTTTTATCGTCAGTGTTTCTGATAAAGGCTTCATTTCTAAAACATACACAGAACTCAGTCAAATTTATCAGAATACAAGTCATTCCCCAATCTATAAATGGTCAAATAACATGAACAGACAATTTTCAAATAAAGAAATTAAAGTCATTTCTAGTCATATGAAAAAATACTCTAAATCATTATTGATTAGAGAAAATGCATATTAAGACAATACTGAGATACTACTTCATCACTCAGATTGACTATGATGACAGGAAAAGAGAATGTTGGAGGGGATGCGGGGAAAACTTAGAACACGAATGCATTGTTGGTGGAGTTGTGAAATGATCCAGCCATTCTGGAGAGCAATTTGGAACTGTGTCCAAAGGGCTATAAAACTTTGCATACTCTTTGATCCAACAATGTCACAATTGGATCTATATCCCAAAGAGATCCTAAGAAGGGAAAAGGTCCACATGTACAAAACTGTTTGAAGCAGCCCTTTTTGTAGTGGCAAGATACTGGAAACTGAGTAGATGCCCATCAATTGGAGAATGGCTGAATAAGTGATGGTATTTGAAGTAAGGGAATATTAGTGTTCTATAAGAATTGATCAGCAAGATGATTTCAGAAAAGCCATGAACTGATTCTGAGTGAAGTGAGCATAACCAAGAGAACGTTGCATGCAGTAACAACAAGATTATGTGCTGATCAACTGTAATGGATGTGGCTCTTCTCAACACTGAGGTGATTCAAGGTAATTCCAATCGATTTAGGACGAAAAATGTCATCAGCCTCCAGAGAAAGAACTAGGGAGACTGAATATGGATCAAAACATAGCATTTTCACTTTTTGTTTGGCTGTTTCTTTCTTTCTCACAGTTTTTCCCCTTTTGATCTGATTTTTGTTGCACAACTTGACAAATATGGAAATATGTTTAAAAGAACAGCATGTATTTAACCTATAACAGATTACTTGCTTTCTTGGGGAGGGAGAGGTAAGGGACTAAAATTTGGAACACAGTCGTACAAAAACAAATGTTGAAAGCTATCTTTACATGTATTTGGGAAATAAAACACTATTGAAAACTTTAAAAAAAACATAGGTAGATTCTCATGTCCAACAATTTTAAAATAGCCAAATAAATTATGGCATAGTAATGTAATGGAAACAAACAAAAAGAAATACATTTCCTCAAGGGCAGGGAATACCTGGTTCCTTGCTTTTGTATCTCCAGTGTTTAGTGCGGTGCCTGTTGTTCAGTCGTTTCAGATTCTTTGTGAGCTTGTCAACATTTTTCATATGTTAATTAATTTAATTTTGAATAAAAATTCAAATTTTCCAAAAGCCAAGTGAAGGATTTAATGTAATCACAGCTTCACGTGTAGCTGCTATGTCCCCACCACTGGGCTGATTTGAAATGGGAAGTTTATATCTGTCTGCTGATCCACCTCATCGGGAATGAAATATCCAGTATTAAACCCTTCCGTCCCAGCACTTACCAAACCCTATAGTGTTCGATATAGCTCAAAGAAATGTCGAAATGCTGAAAAAGTATATACAGCTATCCCTTCCACATTGCAGGCTTTAGGGATACGCGGTTCTGTGATCTGTAAAATCCATGTGAAATTTTTGGGCCCTCCCATTTGTACCAGAAAGGAAGTCTGAATTATTATGGTATGAAAAGATAAAATGTTGATATTATCCAAAACTCTGCATATATTTTATGCATTTCTGAGTCATCCACTGGCCTTCATATGTCATCTATAGCTTCTGCAAAACTCCCCCCAAATTCTCATTTAATTTCTGACGCCGACCTGAAATATATTGAAATCACCCTATAAAAGGTCACACTGTGGAAGGGATAACTGTATTTAATGTTGGAAGAGGAGACAGACAAGTGTCTTAAGATTAGAAAAACAGAGCAAACGGTCCTCTGTTCTGTCTCTCCCCCACCCAGATCTTTTTTTTTCTTCTGGCTACTCTACCTCAAAACAATCCCATCCACCTAAATTTCTCATTCTAACACAGCCTTTTAGTGATCAGGAAACATCAAGCTAGAACATCAAGCAAAGATCTTAGGAGTTTAACTGAGTAAATAAGTAAGTACCCCAGATATAATGTTTTCTGGAAGATGGCTCATGGATGGTGGCAGAACAAAGGAAAAAAAACCCTTTCCAATTAATATCATCCCTTTTCTGAACAGAAATAATGAGAGGCACATGTTATAACTGACATTTAGTCCTATGTACCCTGTCTTCCAATTAGTTTAACTATTGAAACAACTGTAGAAATGAACAAAAACTACAGACCTTTAACTCTCAGATATTAAATTCTTGGTTATTTCCCCCTCTGAGATAATCACTTGTGGGAAAGAATTCTTAGAAAGACAACCCCAAACCACACTGACAGATGGAGAGCTGCTCAAGTCAAAAGACAAACATGGCTTCTTCACCTCCAGAACCAGACCCTTGTTAGGGACATGTTCATGAGCTTAAACTTGTTTTAATTGCCGCTGAATAAATGTGCCCATGTATTTCTATTTTAATTAAGAATTTTTCTTTCCTTTCTTTTCCTCTCTCAGATGAAAAATAAAAAAACAAAAAAGAAATACAGCATTTTTGGGTCACCCCTACAAAAAGAATCCACAAGCATGGAAGCAGCCTGATGCTTGCTGGGTCTTGTGATAAGTTTCCTGCTAAACTGGCCTTTTGCCTAGGGCATATTTGACTAGAAATTTTAAAGGGAGATGGATTCCACATCTGAAAACTATTTGCATAATAATTGATACACATATGTATACACAGACACCTAGTCCTATCCTATGTGCTTGTACAGGATGTCCCAAAAGTCTTAGTGCGGTTTTAATTCTAGGCAGTCTCTAGCATCCCTTCTAATTGTATGGATCCTAGGATTCTGCAGGCTCCAATATATTGTTTGCAATATGGTCTCTTTGAATAGCTGTCAAATGAACAGATTTACTCAGAAATCATGATTATGGGCCAACATTAAAGCACCACTGAGAAGGCCTTAGTGCGCAACGTTTGATAAGACTCTTCATCAATCTATAAGAATCTTCTCAGTCTCTGCTACACGGCAAGCACTGTGCCTCGGAGCTTCAAAGAGAGAAGTAAACTTCCCTGCCCTCAAAATGTTTATATTCTAACTAGATACTGGGCTTATTTACCAAAGTCCAGTCCCAGCCATCCTCTTGGGAGCCTTCCAACTGTGGACTAATTAAAAGGCAGGAGACCTGGGTTCTAGTTTCAGCTTCACCCTGTAACGGCATCACCTTAGATAAGTCATCACTCCAGTTTCAGCCTCAGTTTCTTTATCTGTCAAATGATATTAAACTTGATAGCTTCTGAAGTCCCTTCTAGTCACAGATCTATACGCCTTCATTCTGGATTGTAAGATCCTAAACCCAACACTGGAAGGGACCTCAGGAGCCACCTAATCCAACTCCCTCATTTTACAGAGGGGGAAACTGAGGCCCAGGGAAGGGCAGTCACTTGCCCATGGCCATAGCGGGAGTTAATATCAGGGCCAGAATGAGTCACTGAGAAGAAATTTCCCCAAAGTGGGGAGGTAGCCTGTCAGACTGAGAGCTGCAAGGAGCAATTCTTTTAGGAGCTATGAGAAAATGCTCCCAAACTGAGGAGCCCCTCTCCAGATGCAGAGTTTTTGAGGCTATCCAGAGGCCCTTGGCTGGCTCCAACTGGTTCAAAGCTGGATTTGGGGGTATTTTTCCCTTCAGTCTATGCAATGGAACACCAAGGCTCACGATGGATCGCCCCACGCAGGGAGAAGGCATTGTTTTATGTGTTGCTTTGGGGCCAAATGATAGATCACGTCCCTGCCAGAGCCCAGAGAAGCTGACCTTCCTGGAACTGAGGAAGGAGTGGGTGAGAACTCTGGAAAAGCAGGACTGGGGGGAAGGATAAAAAGATAACCCATGGGGGAGTCCTTTCTCACTGAGTCATGATCTAAATCAGTCCCAGTTCCCCCCCACCCACCCAGTAGAGTAAATCCTCTGCTCCATCCCAGCCCCGAGGGCAGGCCCAGCTTAGTAGGGGTCAGTGTAGCTCAGGCTCTTGGGGCTCCAGCTGTTCCAGATGATGCAGTCCGGAGGCTGAATCAGAGAGGGCAAATGGCAATAAATAGCTGAAGCATGATTCAAACATATAAAGAATCCTGGCAGCAAGCACAAAGCTGAGAGGCAGGCGACTCGCCTTTGATTCTAGATTCTGCTGCTGTGTGACTGGGCAACTGTCTTAACTTCTCTGAGCCTCGATGTCCTTCTTTACAAAATGCAGCCATTGGGACTAGATGCTTTTCTGAGGACTGAGGGCAACCAGGGCCCTGAGGGCTTATCAAAGTCTCTTCATCACTAACCACAAGTCCTGACAGATTACAGTGCCACGGATTTCCGGGCCACCAGACTGTGGGGTGCTCTGTCTGGTACTCCCTTTGGAAGAGCGTGAATGATATGCCAGGGCCTTTGCCCAGGGGCCACGGAGCAGGAGAGGGCAACCTAATTCTAGGTATTCTGTAACTAAATAGCACTTTGTAAGTACTCAGTAAGGGCGAGGTTCTGTGCTGGAGGAGAGGGGACGGGGTCATATATAGATGAACAATATCAGAGACCCTGCCCACAAGTGCCCCTCTGGCACTTGCTACCCATGTGATCTTGGACAAGTCCCTTCCCTACCCTGAGCCTCAGTTTCCTACTATGTACAATGAAGGGCTTGAACTAGATGGTCTCTGAGGATCTTTGGAGATATAGACCTAGGATATATAAATAAATTTTGGGGTGGAAATAGCACTGGACTAGTGCCATTTCCCCACCCTCAATTGGAGGGAGAGGAGGAACAAAGCCCTGATCTCTCCTTGGCCTGAGTAGGGATACTCTCTGACAGTGACCTCTGAAAGGCTCCTTGAGGGTTCCCACATCACTCTCCTGCCAAGATATCTATGGTCCCAAGGGTCCAAGGCAACCCAGCAAGTTCCACTAACCTTTAATCTTGGCCTTGCCTGCCCTTTCCTTCTACTTTCTGCCCTGCTAGCAGCTTAGCCTACAGGCATCCTCTTTGAGAGGTTAAGGGGAAAAAACCAGGCCGGGCCTCCACTGGCAATCCCAGGAGCAATGTGGCCAGTCTCTAGTCTAAAACAACCATTTTTAGTTCAGATTGGCCCTGGGCAGGCTTGCTTCTGACGGTACCTCTCGGCTCTCCTGAAGGGCCCCCAGAGGTCCCGGCGGCCCGGGCACTTCAGCCAACAAAGGTGTTGACTTGGGCGAATCCAAAGAATCGGAGCCTGAGGGAAGCCCTACCTGCCCCTTCTCCGTAGCCCAGAATCTCTTCGGGTCTCGGCCGAGTTTTTCAAACTATGACGAGCAAAACCTTTTAGTCTGACTCTTCGAAGTCGGAACTGTTCTGAGCAGTCATCGAGGTCTTCCCCAGATTCTTCTCCCATTTCCCAGCTGAAATAGCAGGTTTTCTAAAATGCAATTCAAATGACTATACATCCCACCAGCAGAACTGAAGCCAGAAAAGGCCCAGGGTTCTCTTGTGTCTCCACTTACACTCTGGCCAAGGTCCTGCTTCATCATTTGGACCGAGACAAGCCCCGAATCTGTCCTTAAAAAGAAAGGTATGGATGCGGATCTTTGGCTTATATATTTTTATGACAGAATTCTCTTTTTCTTGGAGAGGAGGGAGGAGTGGAGGAGAGAGAAAATGCTTACTTTTTTTGAAAAAAAGCTTAGGAAAAGAATGAGTAAGAGACATACTAATTTTTCTCCATGATGTTGACCACAAAAGGGCAGCTAAGAATAGAATCCTAGTGTTCCAAATTATTCAAAGTTAATTGTATAGTTTAAAAAAAAAGGTGTGATGGGATTGATTCAGGCAACATACATTTATTAAGGGCCTATCGGGTACAAGATCCAAGGGTTCAGGCCAGAGAGAGCGCCCACTTTCAAGCCTCAGTCTACCACTCAGTTTGGCAGTAAGGATCAGCAGCTAGGTGGTGCTGCAGTAGATAGAGCACCTGAGTTCAAATCTAGTCTCAGATAGTTATTAGCTGAGATCCTGGGCAAGTCACTTTACCCTGTTGGGCTCAGTTTCCTCCTTTGAAAAATGAATTGAAGAAGGAAGTGGTAAATCATTCCAGTATTCCTGCCAAGAAAACCCCAAACAGGGTCACGAAAAGTTTGGACATGACTGAAAAATGGCTGAACAACAATAAAATTGACAGCATCTTGATGGGGTCACGTTTGCATCAGGGCATCCAGGGACTGCAGACAAAAGAGAATGAGAGCCCTAAGCCCTTTCTGAGGCTGACAAGCTCAAGGATTCCTCTCCCTAATACTAGGCTAGAAGACTCCCCAATACCTGACTCTTGTCTGATATCACCCCAATCTGACCCCAGCTTTCCAAGGCCCAGGGAACCCTAAGTCTCTAATTCTGCCTTCTTCCCTTCAAACCCCAGATCCTTATTCCTTGATTCCAGATCATCCCTAGGAGGCAGTCTAAGGAATAGAACACCAACTGGAGACAGAAAACTCAGATTAAAGCCCCCCCCCAAATAATTGTATCGCCTTGGGCAAATTGCCTCCCCTCCAAGGGTCTGTTTCCTCCTCTGTAAAAGGAGAGGGGTGGATTTGATAGCCCTCTAAGGTTCCTTTTCAGATCTAGAACTCTGATCTTCTGGACTTTAGCAAGGTACCTGGATTTCAGGACTATGTCAGAAAATAGGAAAAGTTGATTTTAGCTAGAACTGAAACTTCCAAGGCGTCTTCTCTTAGGCTCCCTTTGACTAATGAACCTTCTGCTCCATTTCTGTCTTAATAACTTACCACTTAAAAGACATTTTCTGCAGATTCATTTTGAATGTTTGCTAAAGCCCAAGCTAAATATATATTGCACTAGGAGAATGTCCTCCCATGTACAGATGAAGAAAATGTTATTTTTTAATAACTTTTGGCTTAACCTTATCACTTCAGAAATTAAAGGCAAGAAAGTGAAGGCCTGTCTTAATTAAATACTCCTGCTCCTCCTCCTCTCTCTAGACATCTGCAGAGATATGTCTCTATGGTCATAGCAAGATCCAGCTAGCTGTCATTTCAGGAGGGGCTGGTCCAGATGGGTTACTGTATTCCATTACTGCCCTCTGCTGGCTGGGGGAAAAAACCACAGAAGGGCCTTTCAGAACAAGCTTGTAAGGGAGAGATGGATTGGAAGAAACAGCAGGACCAAAGGAACATGGACTGCCCCCACCCCTTTTTGGCCAAACCAGGAGCCTGAGGTACAGAGAGCCTAATCAGCTCACCCAAGGTCCCAGGGATTAGAAGGAGCATCCGCGGGGGCTTATACTGTGTTGCCTTAGGAGGCGAAATTCAAGTGCAGTCAGTCAAACCACAGAAGGACAAGAACCAACCCAGAATCTCCCAACTGAAAGGGACTTCAGAGTCCAACCTGTCCTCAGGCAGGAATGGCCCTGGCAGCACTCCCGGCCAGTGGGCATCCTCCCACCATTGGACAGGAAACTCACCACCTCTGGAGACAGCCCAGGCCAGCTGGGAGCATTGTTGCTAGGCTGGAATTTTCCTTCATGAAGCCTCACACACTTGCTAACACAAGCAGCCCAGGAGTCCTTCCCAAGCCCCACATTTTGAGCTCCAAAGCTCACTCGCCTTGCACTCTCTCTCCTTCCCGATTTCTCTCCCCCTTTCTCCTATTCTCTTCTTCCCTTTTTCTATCTCTGGCTCTTCTCCCTCCCTCTCTCTCTCCTTTTTCTCTCTCTCCCCCTTTTCTCCCTCCCTCTTCTGTCTTTTCCTTCCTTTCTTTCTCCCATCCTCCCTCTCTTTATTTCTGAATCTGTTTACCTGCCTGTCTCTCTTTCCCTCCTTCTCTCCCTTTTCTCTATTTCTCTCCTCCTTTCTGCTCTTCTCTGTCTCCTGTCTCTCTGTCTGTATGGGTCTCTCTCCTTCTCTCCCTTTTCTCTATTTCTCTCCTCCTTTCTGCTATTCTCTCTCTCTCACTCTCTCAGTCTCTGTCTCTCTCTCTCTCTCTGTGGGTATGTATTTTTGGGTGTGTCTCTCTCCCTCCCTCTCTCCCTTTTCTCTATTTCTCTTCCCCTTTCTCCTATTCTCTTCTTCCCTTTTTCTATCTCTGACTCTTCTTCTCCTCTCTTCTCTCTCTTCCTCCCTCTCTTTCTCCCATCCTCCCACTCTTTTTCCCTCTCTCTATTTCTTTATCTGTTTACCTGTCTGTCTGTCTCTTTCCCTCCCCTCTCTCCTCTCCCTTTTCTCTAGTTCTCTTCTCCTTTCTGCTATTCTCTGTCTCCTGTTTCTCTGTCTGGGTGGATGTATATTTCCATGGATGTCTCTCTCCCTCTCTCCCTTTTCTCCATTTCATTCCTCCTTTCTGCTATTCTCTCTCTGTTTCTCCCTTTTCTCTGTTTCTCTCCCCTTTTCTCCTATTCTCTCTCCCTCTTTTCTCTTTCTTCTCTCTCTCCCTCCCTCTCTCACTCTCCCATCATCCCCTTTTCCTTTCTCCCCCTCTCTGGCTGATTAGGGCGAATGTTCTCAGATTGGGGGGGGGAGGGATTTATAAGCATTCCCTCCCCTCCCACCTCGGCAGACAAGGCTAGTTCTGGAACTGGGTTCTTTTCCTAAGGTCCTTAGTCATCCATTTTTACAGAGAAGAATAAGCTGTGCTTTCTTTCACCCTCTCTAATTGCTTTAATTAACAAAGGTCATTTTACTTATTGCAGAATATTTATGAAATTCAAGTGAGGGATGAGGGACTGCAGAGAAAGGGAAAGACCATTCTCTAGCTCTGGAGTCCAAGTTTGGAGCTTAAAAAACCCTTAACCATTTAGGCCGGGGTCTTTTAACTCTTTATTCCCTGGACCCAGGTAGGTGAAATCTACAGGGCCCTTAAGAAACTGTGATTTGAAAAGTGCATAAAATAAAATCGCAAGGATTATAAAATCGAGATGGCATTGTCCCTATTCAAGTTCACTGACCTCCTGAAATTTAGAACCCGTGATCTAGAGCAATCCACACTTACTTTCCAGTAGAAGGAAGCAAGAATTACTAAGCTCCCACAATGTACCAGGCACTGTGTGATACATATGGCAAATAATATTTATTTGATTCTTACCACAACCCTGCTTTTATGACTCCCCTTTGCATTCGAGACAACTGAGGCAGAAAGAGGTTAGGTGATTTGTTTAGGATCATGCAGCTAAAAGTGTCTGAGGCTGGATTTGAACTCGGGTTTTCCTAACCTAAGACCAAAGGGGTGAAACTTCTTTTGTAAATGACCCAATTGTAAGTAAAGAGCTGATATTCCAACCCTGGTCTTCCAGTTCCCAAGTCAGCCCTCTTTCTGTTAGAGCACCAGAATACCCAAAAGGCCTGAGCCTCAAGGCCAGCTCACCAACAGCCAGTCAGCTAGGAAAATCACAGAGATCTGGCTCCCAAATTGCCAACAACAGCCCCAGCCCCACTACAGTCGGACCTTTCACAAGGAAACAGCTCCTCGGTCTCAAGAATTAAAGCCAGGAAATGGATCATCTTTAAAATCCACCCCAAAATAAATTTTATTCCTGTTCTAAGGTCCTACCTGGCTTTAACATTCTGGGTTCTAAGACCCCTCCCAGCTCTAACACTCTGGGTTCTAAGACCTCTCCCACCTCTGACACTCCCTGTTCTAAGGGCCCTCCCAACTCTGATATTTTGTATTCCCAGGTCCTCAATACTTTATGGTACCACATTCTAAGATCTGTTCCAGCTCTGACAGTTTATGTTCTACATTCTAAAGTCCCACTGAACACTGAAGTTGGAGGTTCAAAGGTCCTCTCAGTCCTGACATTCGGTGTTAGTGTGAGTGCAGCAGTCACCCTGCTGAGGACCCAGCTTGGGGCTGTAGGAGTTGGGATATTAGGCAAAATGTATATCCTGTCTGAGGTTCCTTCAAACTATCATATTCTATACATCCTGTCCGAGGTTCCTTCAAGCTATCATATT
>JAJPUD010001812.1:31967-62478 GCA_023553655.1 Myrmecobius fasciatus
GCAAAAAATATGTTGCCATTATATAGTACCATACATATAGCAAAAAAATATGTTGCCATTATATAGTACCATACATATAGCAAAAAAAAGTTGTCATTATATAGTACCATACATATAGCAAAAAAAAGTTGCCATTATATAGTATCATACATATAGCAAAAATATGTTGCCATTATATAGTACCATACATATATTAAAAAAATAAAATATGTTGCCATTATATAGTATCATACATATATTAAAAAAATAAAATATGTTGCCATTATATAGTACCATACATATAGCAAAAAAATAAAATATATTGACGTTATATAGTACTATACTTATATCCAAAAAAAATGTTGCCATTATATAGTACCATACATATAGCAAAAAATATGTTGCCATTATATAGTACCATACATATAGCAAAAAAAAAATATATTGACATTATATAGTACCATACTTATATCCAAAAAAATATGTTGCCATTATATAGTACCATACATATAGCAAAAAATATGTTGCCATTATATAGTACCATACATATAGCAAAAAAAGTTGTCATTATATAGTACCATACATATAGCAAAAAAAAGCTGCCATTATATAGTATCATACATATAGCAAAAAATATGTTGCCATTATATAGTATCATACATATAGCAAAAATATGTTGCCATTATATAGTACCATACATATATTAAAAAATAAAATATGTTGCCATTATATAGTATCATACATATGTAAAAAAAATAAAACAGGTTGCCATTATATAATATCATACATATAGCAAAAAAATAAAATATATTGACATTATATAGTACCATACTTATATCCAAAAAAATATGTTGCCATTATATAGTACCATACATATAGCAAAAAATATGTTGCCATTATATAGTACCATACATATAGCAAAAAATATGTTGATATTATATAGTACCATACGTATAGCAAAAAATATGTTGCCATTATATAGTATAATACATTTGTCAAAAAAAAAAATCTGTTGACGTTATATAGTATCATACATATATAAAAAAATATGTTGCCATTATACAATACCATACATATAGCAAAAATAAAATCTGTTGCCATATACAAAACCATAAATAAGTTTTGTGTGTTTCTGAGTTTCTGAACTGTTTTCTGTTTTCTTCATCTGTTGGCTCTGTGGGACACGTAGGACTTTGGCAAAACTCCTCCTAAATTTTATCCCATTTAATTTCTTGCAGCAACCCAGGAAATGGAAACAGTGATGGGAAATGTGGCAGCGCAGAAGGGATAGGGGCTAACGTTGGTGTTGTGGGGCACATGAGACATAAGGGGTGCCAGAACCTTCTGCACCCAGACAGACACCAAGCCACCTCGTTCTCCAATGGTTTGCTGTCGGGCCCAGGCCCTAGATGGGCAGAATTGCCCCAGTGGCACTGCTGTTATTGATGATATGATGGTTAACAGAGAGGGAGAGGGAAGGACATGGGAGGGCCCTCTCAAACAGAAAAGACTTCACAATGGCAAGGCCCTGCTCCCAAAGCCTAAGAAGATAGCGACACAGGTTGGGGAGAGTGGGGCAGGAGATGGGGGCAGGAAAAGGTGGAGCAATCGGCCCCTCCCACTCAGCCCTGGCCAGCTTCTGCCCCAACACCTGAGGTGCCCAAGGGAGAGGTGGGCAGCTGGGTAGAAATGCAGCCCATTTGGAGAAGGAGGAGGAGGAGGTCAGCTCAGCACCTCTCCCAAGGTCCCCAACAAGCCCAGGGGAAAGTCTTCCAAAATTTGGTCCTTCCCCCTCCTGGGCTATTTTCCCCAGGCCCCAGGGCAGGAGCCAAATTAATTGGCCTTAACCGGAAATAGTTAAGCTCTAGATAAACACTGTCATTCAAATGGTAATGAGCAGCCACCAACAGGGCCTTTGATACTTCCAAGCTAGGGCCAGGGCCCCTTCAGCAATTTCAAAGCCGTACCCAAAGGCAAGCAACCCTTTGTTTGCAGTTACCCAGATCTTGGGAGAGGTGGACTAAAAGGCAAAATCAACTCAATGCTGCCACCCAGTGAAGCCAGAAGTCCAAGTGGCCCAAGGAAGTGATGTGGCCTGTGGCCTGGGCCCAGCATTGTGCTCGGCACTCAGCAAGGGAGGGACCAAGGCTCTGGAGCCGTAGCTTGGGGGAGGGGGTGTGTGTGTGGGGGTCCTTTTTCTGGTACTCCAAGGTCAGTTGTTATTAAGCACCTGCTGTGTGTACCAGCCTACTGGGGGAAACAAGAGGGGAGAGAGGACAGGGCACTGGCCCTAGGCTCTGAGGACCTATGGTCCTCATTTAGTGTCCCCAAATCACTTCTTTTTTCAGGTCTCCCAATCAGTAAAGAGCAGAGCTCTTGAGGGCCCAGAGGATGGTGAAATCATATCTGAAAGTGCACAGAGAAGACTCTTAAGGAATGTTTGCTCCCTCCCCTTCCCTTCATAGTTCTAGGTCTGGAAGAGCCCTTAGAGGCCCATCTAATACAGAGGGGGAAACTAAGGCCCAGGGAGGGGAAAAGTTACCCATAGGCTCCTAGAACTGGAATTGAAGAAATCTCAGAGGCCAGCTAGTCCGATATTTTACAGAGGAGGAAACCGAGGCATGGTAAGGGAGTGGCTTGTCCAGTGTCACACATGGGATCCTAGATCTAATTGGTAGGAACCTCAGAGTCCATTGAACCCAGCAGCCTCCTTTTCCAGAGGAGGAAAATAAAGCCCACAAAGGGACAGTAACTTGCCCAAGATCACATCCCACAATACCAGAGGTGATATTAGAATTCCACTTCTTCCATTCCCAAACCTGTGTTCCTTTCCCTCCCAATCCAAGTTTCCACCCCAACACTGCTGGGCTGCAAGGCAGGGATGGACATTAGCCCAGCCTAACCCACAGGGCTGAGCATTTGTCAGCCTTGATTCATTTGAAATCCTATTAAGATCTTAATTAAGAAGCAGATCCATGCCCTCCAGGAGTCTTAGAAGGAGATAAAGAATCATAATACAAATTAGAATCCCCTAAGTAAAAGGCAAGGTATAAAGTTGAAGGTATTTAGAGGAAAAAGAAAGAGAGAAGGAAGGTGGTGGAGAGGAAAAGAGCACCAACCAGAGATTATATTCCATAGTATATTATAATGAATAAAGAGCCTCCCCAGACCAACTCTGTAAGAAGAGTGACTAGATGAGGGGCAGCTAGGTGGCGCTGCAATGGATTTATATTGCACTAGGCCTGGAGTCAGGAAGACTCCTTCCCGAATTCAAATGTGGCTTCAGATACTTAGAAACTGTGTGACCCCGGAAAAGTCACTTCATCCTGTTTGCTAGTTTCCTCATCTATAAAATAAGCTGGAGAAGGAAATGGCAAACCATTCCTCTCAAGAATCCCCCAAATGTGGAAGTGTTTGGGTTTGAAGTCCTGCTCCAGTCACTCACTAGTAGTGTGACCCCAGCCAAGTCCCTTCTCTTGGTCTCAATTTCCTCATGGATGAGATGAGGCAAGTTGAACTAACTGCCCCCTAAGACTTCTTCTAGTTCTTGATCCAGGATTTTGTATATGACCCTGAGTGCATGTCCCTTTTACTCCCTAGGCCTCAGTTTCCTCATGTATAAAATGAAGGGGTTGGACTGGCTGGTCTCAGGTCCCTTTCAACTCCAAAGCTCAGATCCTAAACACTAATAAGACTCCTTCCTTAGAAAAGATAACCTTGACATATCCTTGGAGGAAGCTTGAGTTTCCCCCATAGATTCCTGGCCTTTCTCTCTGTTCTCTTGGGAAGAGACTTCTATTTAACTGGTACAGGCAGAAGAGTACTGGCCTGACAGCCTATTAGGTAGCTTTATCCAAGTCACTTTCTCTTGGGGAGCCTGTTTCCCTATTTCCCTATCTTTAAAATGGGGAAAGATAATTGTTACAGTAGCAACCTCACAGGGCTGTTGGGAGGCTACAATCAGCATCCTTTTATTTACATTCCCTCTCACACCCCATTTATACCTCCTTAATGTACTTCCCCTGTTATTATGTATTCCATCAAATCATCAAGGCACCTAAAGAGGAGAGAGCACTGGACTGGATATCAGGAAACTCTGAGTTCAGATCCTAATTCTAATGCTTACTAGCTCTGTAGCCTTTGTTGGCCAAATCAATAGGATTCTAGATCTAAAGCTGGAAGGAACCTCAAAGGAGGAAACTGAGGTACAAGGAACTCAAATGATTTATCTAAGGTTATAAAGATAATAACATCAGAGTGAGAAGTGAACTGGGATCCTGGAACTCTAGGGTCACTGCCCTTTCCATTGTCACAAAGCCTTTCTCAGCCTTAGTCTTCTTTCAACTCAGCAAAATAGGGATAATAATCCCATCTACCTCACAGGATTGTTTTGAATATCAAATGAGATAATGATATAAAGTACTTTGCACACCTTAAAGTGGCAATATAAATGCCAGCCATTAAGATGACTTATCTTTTCTAAGGAAGGAGTCTTATTAGTGTTTAGGATCTGAGCTTTGGAGTTGAAAGGGACCTGAGGCCAGCCAGTCCAACCCCTTCATTTTATACATGAGGAAACTGAGGCCTAGGGAGTAAAAGGGACATGCACTCAGGGTCATATACAAAAGTGGTCAATCCTCAAACATGAAACTACTGACACAGGAGTGAGAAAGGCGTGCCTTGGAGAAGTCCATCCAGTGAATAAACAAACAAACAAAAAATAGACACAGTAATGAAGTGGGAGTAGGGAGTAGACCAGTAGCTGGGTGGGGGGAGAGGATCTGAAAAGGCCATCTGTGAAGCTAAGCCCTGAAGGAAGTTAAGGGAGCCAAAGAGATGGAGGTGAGGCTGGAAGACAAGCCATACTTTGGGGACAGAGGCCCAGAGACAAGAAATAAGATTTGTGTAGGAAGAAGAACAGGAAGTAGACCAATGTTAGCTAGCAAGCTAGAACCATATAGGGGTGCGCTTGGATTGCTAAATAAAGACATCTCCGCAATATTGAAAACGTCTTCACTTGTTTATCCAAACTCAATCTCTTCTTCCTTTCATAGGCAAACTCTTAGAAAGGGTCAACTACACTTATGGTCTCCATTTCAGTTCCTCGGCAATAAAATGTATATAACATTCCCACTACTTACCCAAAAGATTATTGTGATGAAAGTGCTTTGTAAAAGGTTAGGTGCTAGATAAATGTAAATTATTATTATTTCCAGGCTGAGAAGTCACAGAATCATAGACTGTCAGAGTTGGGGCCCCTTAGAATAGGAAATCTGGAAATTGGGAAGAGGCCTTAGAACATGGAATATCAGAGCTGCAGACAGGGAGAGCTGATAAATGGAGAACAAAGAAATTGAAGAGTCTTAAAGAAGGAACCTTTAATAGTATTAGAGCGACCTCTTCATTTTCAGATGTGGGAACTGAGGCCAAGAGAGTAATTTAAGCTTTCCAAGTGACATTCTTCATGGTGACTTGATAACATATAATATTCAGTAGCTGATCTGTGTCTTGAACCCAGATCTGCTGGGTCCTTCTAGCCTGGTAGTGGGAACCCCAAAGAGAAGTGGTCTATTGTTCTTTGTGGCAGCACCACTCACGGGGCTGTCCCAAGCTAGCTGGCCAGCACGGAGGCCCCTTCCCTCACTGAAGGGACCACCACATCAGCACACCCGGTAGAGTGATAATTGCCCCAAGGGATTGCTAAAATAGATGCCCAAGTGAGCACTTTCTCTTTATTCTCCACATTTTCCAGATGAGGAAACTGAGGCTGAGTCAGATGATGACTTGCTCAGAAAACAAATGGCAGAGCTTGGACCCCAATCTAGATCCTCAGACTCCCACATTTGCTATCTTCTCAAAGAAGCTGCTTGGGGAGCTAGAAAGACCCTGAGACTTCATGAGTTATCTGCTTAGGGGAAACTCACTTCCTCTCTATCAACCTCAGTTTTCTCATTTGAAAAATGGGGAGAAGATTCTCTACCTCACAGGGGTCACAGTAGACCTTGATTTCTTGGGTTATAGAATGTATAGAAGGTTCTAGAGCAGAAATCAAAGTCAGAGCCAGTGCTATTATTCCTGCCATTCTCGTTCCGGCTGCCACGGGATCATGCCGAGCCCTCGGCCGGCTCCTCTAGCAGGAGATCTTTGCACCAGATACATACTTGACCAAGTGTCTTATGAGGAGTTCCAGCATATCCCGATTCTTGTTAGGAAGCTTATAGACAAGAGCGTGAATGGCTCCCAGCCGGTAATCCAGGTTTTCCGACTCTGAGAGAAAATAGTAAGAGAAAGACATTGGGTTATCCACTTGGACTATGGGAATAGAGGACTCTGGGAACTGGGGTCCCAGACTATAGCCACGGCAAGAAGCAGAGAGAGACAAAGAGATGGTGGGTGGGAGAGAGAAAGAGACAGAAGTAGAGGGGACGAGACACACCCAGAGATGGAGACAGAGACACAGAGAGGCAGGAGGAGAAAAAGAAAGGCAGAAAGAGTCAGAAATAGAGGGAAGAGAGACACAGAGAGACAGAGAAGGGGAACAAGAGGCAGAAAAAGATAAAATAGAGGGGAGGAGGAGACAAACACACATACACATACACACACACACACACACACACACAGCTTGACAGGTGAAATGCCCAAATGTGGGCCACCACTGGTATTATTTGTCCTAAATGGGGAGGGCTCATGGGATTTCAGGTCTTTAGAAATGATCGTATTCAATTCATTCAGTGTCACAGATCAGGAAATCGAGACAGGAAAAGTGAGTGGGCCGGCCAGGGTCACCCAGCTGACCCAGGATATGACCCTACCTCTTCTGAACCCCAAGCCCAAGCCTGACACACCGGCCTGCTGGAATGGCTCCTGCACCCCTGGAGGCCCTGGAGAAGTTGCTTCCTCTCTCCGAGGCTCAGTTGCTTCCCCACAAAATGGAGGCCCTAATCCATTTTGGCCAGTTAGGGGGGGCACTAACTGTTTTCCAGCTGATGACTAGCTAAAGAATACTATTAATGGAACCTTTGAAGCAGCCTGGAATAGTGAGATGGAAGCTGGCCTCAGTCAGGAAGCCCTGGGTTCCAACCCTACCTCTGATAGCCACTGGCTGTGTGACCCTGGGAAAGTCACCCAGACAACTCCCCAAGATTCCAGGCAACTCCAGAGAAGGGGCCGATCTGACTTGGGGGAGGGGGCTTCCAACAGCAATGACATCAGAAAGCAAACCTTCACACCCACTTATGGATCTGTTCTCTGGGACGCTGCCGAGCCAGCGTTCAGTTCTGTTCTCCTCTGTCTGCTGGAAAGGGCTTTGACATCATCTGGTCCAACCAAACCTCCCATTTTAGGAGGAGGGACCTGAGACTTAGAGAGGAGAGGAGCTCAAGCCTGCTTTCTAGGGGTATAGAGTGTCGAGAGGCTTCTAGAGCAGAAATCAAAGTCAGCGCCGCTGCTGCTATTTCCGCCATTCTTGTTCCGGCTGCCACGGGATCTTGCCGAGCCCTCGGTGGACTCCTCTTGCAGGAGATCTTCCTTGTACCCATCTGCCCCGTTTTCCCCAGTAGGATGTAAATGCCTTAAAGGTAGGGCCTGGATTTTGTTTTCTGTGTATCCCTGGCCCTCAGCACAGTGCCTGACCCTCAGTAATTAAATTCTCAAGTGATAGAGAAAGGATTTGAACCCAGGGCTTTGGACTTTGAATCCCACACGCTCGCCAGCCTAGCACAGCGCCGTTCCTTCCCCGGTGCTTCATCCTGCTAGCTTCTCTGGGCTGGCCCGGCACATTCAGTTTTGTCCCAGGAAGGGAAAACATGACAAAATGGTTAGGACTTACTTACTGGCGGCAGAGACCAGCTCTTTGTGGAGCTTATATGTCATGACAGGTTCCGAAAGATTCCTAAAACAAAAAAAAATAAGAGGAAAGGACAAAGAGTTCCTTTGGGAGGAGAAGGGCCAGTGGGAACGCTCTCCTGCTCTAGCAGGAAGGCAGTTCTGAGAGGCTGATAGACGCCCTCCCTCCCTTCCCACGCCACGAAGCAGGGACCACCAGAGCGCAACCTCAGGTACCCTTTGCCTTTCAGCTCCTGCATTTGTTCCTCCAATTCCTCCTCCGCCCCCTCTGCTCCCCAACTTCCCCTTCTTTCTTATTTATGACAAGGCCACCAGTTGCTAGGAATTAACAAAGAATGGCAGATTCAAGTCCCACTACTGTGCAATACAGAAAGGAGATTACTAGGTGGGAGACCAGGCCCCACGTGCCCGCGTTGTACATCACAGCCAGGGTCCGCTAGGGCAAGCCTTTAAGAAGCAGCGCTAAAAGGTCTTAGCACACTGGCTAAAAACCCCAACAGCGGCCACTGGCTCTTAATGGCCTCCTGGCGTATATGACAAAGGCCTCGGGGGGCTGGACAATACAGTCTGTACTTGGCAGCCAGACAATTTTCCTCCATCTGTTCTGGTGGCTTCGGGATCGCGGGGAAACATTCACTTTCCCCTAAAGCTACAAGAGATCTCTTCATCCCTGGCCTTCCACCTCTGCCCTACCCGGGAGAAGAAACCAAATCCCTCACCTCCTCTCTGTTCCTGTTGCTGGCCCACTGGCACAGGCCCTCTCTCATCACACCCTCCCATAACCCATCCCCCCAAAGCTGGGCTACTACGCCAGCTTTAATGGGACTTTCTGGCTTCACTCCCTGCTCCCCCTAATCCAGGGGCTCCCAATCCCAGGGGGCATGAGAAGATTGGCAAGGGCCTCTGGGCAATATGGGGCAAATACTTACACATCAATCAACTGGAATATTCCAAAAAATACTTGCTAGTGTTAGTGAAAAGATGTTGTTAAGAACTGAGTGGTTTTCTTTAGGGGAAAACGTCTTAATCTTTCTTATTTTATTTCTGAAACATGGTCAACTCTAGAATTTGTTTCCTGAGTACAGGAGCATGGAAAGGTTTGCTGAAAGCCAAGGAGGGGGGCAAACAAAAAGGGTCAGGAACCCTTTTGCTGTATTTGTCCTTCATATCACTGTCAGGTCATTTGCTCAAAAAGCCATCGCTGGCTCATGATTACCTACTGAGTAGGGTTATAATTTGCCTTGCCTGGCCTTCAAGGCCCAACCACAATCCAGCCGCAGTACCTTTCCTACCCTGGACTACACTTCCTCTCCATGTACCATCCATGCTGCTTTACTTGTGTCAGGGAGCTCCATATATCGGGAACATTATCGATGTCCCATCTGACCATGGTCCAATGACCTTTGCAGCCTAACTCAGATGTCTACTCATGGAGTAGCACTCCTAAGCTCTAGCCCATCCCATTGGGCTAAGACCAATAAACTTCGACCTTCTCTGGGTTGCTTTTTTTATGGGCTTCAACACATAGTATTGGACTTAGTAAATGTTTGTTCTAAATATATGGTACCTCCTCCCATCGGCTTTAGCCCCTAAGTCCACAGGCTCCCGTAAACGTCAAGGAGGTCAGGCCACATGGTGAATTTACCTGAGGTAGAATTTCAAGGAGCTGGTGATTGTCTTAATATCCCAGTCGCTATTCTGCAAATCAACATCTCCTGGGCACTTGGGATCTAGAAGAGAAAAGGAAAAAAGGGATCTTCCAAGGGTATTTTTCTCACCTTTTTTTTTTCTTTAAGTAAAAAGCATCATTTAAAAATGTTTTTTTTTTAATTAAAGCTTTTTATTTGCAAAACATACACACGGGTAATTTTTCAACATTGACCCTTGCAAAGCCTTCTGTTCCAAATTTTGCCCTCCTTCCTCCCATCCCCTCCCCCAGATAGCAGGTAGTCCAATACATGTTAAATATGTTAAAATATATGTTAAATCCAATATGTGTACATATCTGTACAGTTCTCTTGCTACACAAGAAAAATCAGATCAAGAAGGAAGAAAAAAACAGAGAAAGTAAACAAAATGCCAGCAAACCACAAGAGAGAGTGAAAATGCTATGTTGTGGTAAAAATAGTTAACTATGTATATCTAGCAGTGGCCCAGCAAAGCCGTGGGCCCCCAAAGGGTTCCCACGTGGCTCTCTCCTTTCATGCCTTCCTAGGTTGTCTGTATTATTTTGGCTCTCCAGCTATCCAAAGCCTCAGCTTAAGCCTCCATCAGTACATGTCTTTACCAGTCCATACAATAGACACACAAGACAAGTGTCTCTTAAAAGCAACGGGAATTAATGCAGAATAGGATAATAAATAACAAGCAAGTGAAGCACATATTAACTATTCTCTTGTTCATCCTTTGTTTCAAAGGGGACCAATGACAATTGGCTTGCAGGTGAATTGGAGTTAAGTGAGACAGAGCTGCAAAGTTGTCGAGCTCCCCCTATCTTCCAGTCATCAAAGTCCAGTGACAGGACAAAAATCAAGATGGCAGCAATAGCCCAAGATGCAGTGGGAGATCTTGGTGTCTTCCACGTCTGACCAAGCATTCCCCGGTGCCTGCTGCAGCCGCCTATGTGGTCATCTGGACAAATTTTTCCCATCCACCCATTGCACTGGGAGAAGTCTTCCCATTCTTAGGGTTGACACAACTTCCTAACTCACCACATGATTTGACCTGGGTGTGGCTGCTACACATGCTTCTTGGAGTCAGGTGGGAAAATTGTACGAATCAGGTGGCCAAAATGGATGAGCAACCCTGAGAAGGGCTCAGCAACCCTCACACAAAGGTGCTGGTGCCCAGTGAACTCTACCCATATACCAGATTCAAATTCTCCTTTCATCCCTCGGTTTCTCATGGATGAACACATGCATATAGTTCATTCAAAGTCAGAAACAGTGGCAAAGTTGAAGGTCCATGATTCTTGTCTCTTGAGTTTCTTTTACTCTAGGCACAGTGAGGCAGAAGAGAGATTCAGATGCCTTAGAATCAGGTGATCTTGGAAACTACTCCCTGTAGTTCTGGAACCTCACAATGGTCACACACGGTCACACATGGATCTTGGCGCTTCACTGATGATTTTTCCCTTCTGCTTCTACCCAGAGCTTGCATAATGCTCACAAGTCTGATTATATTTGCTAATCGTTGCTATTTTCTTTATCCAAGTCTATGTCAATGTGCTCTGTCTCTGTCCATCTCTCTCTCCACTTCCTATTTCTTGCTTCCCTCCATTCTCTTGTACCATGTGGCTCCGATCTCCTCAGTTCAAGTTAACTGGACGCAATCTTTTTTTTTTAATAGCTTTTCATTTTTCAAAATACACGCAAAGATAGCTTTCAACATTCACCACTGCAAAACCTCGTGTCCATGTTTTTCTCCCTCCCTCCCCACACTCCCCTTCCCTAAGACAGCAAGTAATCCTTTTTTTTAAAAAAAATTTCATTTTTTCTGGATACAATCTTGTATCCAGGTGCAAAGCATTCTGGGATTCTCAGGTACTGGAACTTTTTCTAGCGAGCATCAGTTCCATTCACGTTGGGACTGGACCAGCTGAAGGTACACTGGGAAACTCAAATTAAGGGTAGTTTCAGCTTCTACAAATATCAGATTAACATTGGGCTTTAGCACATAGTAAGCATTCAACTGAATCGATTAATTTCCTAATAGAACAAAATTTAAACAGCTTCCAAAGACTGATAGTGGCACTTTTTATGATAGAAAAGAATTAGAAACAAAGTGAATGCCCACTGGGGAGTGGTGAAAATAAATTGTGATCCCCAAAAGCAATGCAGCAAGAAATGATGCATGAGATAAACACCGAGAAGTCTGGAAAGACCTACATGAACTGAGGGGGAGGGAAATAAGGAGAGCTAAGAGAAAAAATGTATACAGTAACTACAGCAGTATAAAAGGAAAGAACAATGACATATGAAAAAAAAAATTCAAAGTGACTGCTACAGCACGACAAAGAATAAACCTTGGCCCCAGAGGAGAAAAACTCCTTAACTGGGCAACTTTCCACAGATTTCAATTGTTTGGATTTACTGAGAATCCTACTGATTTTTTTTATCTTCTTCCTCTTTTTTTTTAAAATATTTTGTTATATGGGATTCTTCTTTGGAAAGGGGAGATAAGATGCTAGAAAATAATGTCAGCAATGTAAAAAAAACCAATAAAATTTGTTTAAAAAATGTTTAATCAATGTATGTACAGCAGGACGATTTCAGAGAGGCCTGGAGAGACTTGCATGAACTGATGCTGAGTGAAGTGAGTAGAACCAGGAGAACATTGTACACGGCAACAACAAGATTATGTGATGGTTGGTTGTGATGGACATGGTTCTCTCCAACATGGAATGAGGTGATTCAAGGCAATTCCAATAGACGTGTGACGGAGAGAGCCATCTGCATCCAGAGAGAGGATGTGGGGACTGAATGTGGATCACAACTTAGTATTTTCACCTTTTTTGTTGTTGTTTGCTTGTATTTTTTTTCCTTTCTCATTTTTTTCCTTTTTGATCTGATTTTTCTTATGCAACATGACAATTGTGGAAATATGTTTAAAAGAACTGCACATGCTTAACCTATATTGAATTACTTGCTGTCTAGGGGAAAGGGGGAAGGGAAGGAAGAGAGAAAAATTGGAACACAAGGTTTTACAAGAGTGAATGCTGAACTTAACACTTCCTAGCTGTGTAACTCTGGACAAATCACTTAACCCCAATTGCCTCAGAAAAAAAAAAGCGTGAATGCTGAAAACTAACTTTGTATATATTATTTAAAAATAAACCAATGTCACTAAAATCAGAAGAAGAAAGACGGAGTGAGGAAAAATCTTTACATTAAATAACTGATAAAAATTTGGCATTCAAAATCTATAGGGAATTTATACAATAGACTACCCAAAAGATGAGTAGCAAAGGGATATAAACAGCCTTCAGAAGATGAAATACAAGGGAAAGTCACCTCAAAATCTTCAAAATAACTAAGAATCAAAAATGCAAAACAAAACAATCCTGCATTTTCGCCTCATATCCATCAAGCGAGCCAAGCCGCTTCAAAATTGGAAACGTCCTATCTGGTGGGGCTGTGGAAAAATAGGCATGTCAATTCCCTGCCGTGGAGCTAGGAGATGGTTCAAGCATTCTAAGAAACACCTTGGATTGAGCCAAAAATAAAAACGTACTCAGTTATTCGCTTTGACCCGGGGATTTTACTATCGAGCCTACGGGCTAACAAATAAAATTATTGCTAGCAAAGAAATGCTCATATAGTATGTACAAAAAGGTTCAGAGCTGTGTTATTTGTGACAGCAGAACCGTGAAAACAAAATATATAAACCAGAATTGTTGAAGAAAGTCTGTGTGACCTAATGTATTATATTACTGCACTGTGACAGAAAGTGACAGATTCAGAGAAATTGGGGAAGACTGGTGTGAACTGAAGCAGGGCCCAAAGAACAGTTTATGTAGCAACTCATGGCAACCCTAACAACATGAAGTCAAGTGAAAAAGGCAAAAAAAAGGTTGTGGCACATGCAGAAACGGCTCACTGGACAAGGGTGAGGGACTCATCTCTTTTTTCTCTCAATCACCAAGATAATTGGGTAGAGGGAAGCCACTTTGGAAAGGGGTTTGTTTAACCAGTCTGGTCGGACCCAGATGAGACAGATCAGTGCATTTGACAAAAACAACCTGAAAGGCGATTGGTTCAGATGAAATGAAGCCCTGACATTCTGTTCTAATGTTTAAGGACGAGGTTTCTAAATGATGAGGCAGGAAGCACAGTGACTGAAGGTGAGCCCTCTTGGAGAAATACATCCACTTTTTAAAACAATGAAGACAAAGTGCAGACCAACGTCAACAAAAATGAATCTCTAACGTGGAGAATTTGCTCCAACCCAGAGGGAATCCAGAGCCTTGATTCCTTCAGAGCATCTATACAAAGGAGATCAGCTTTAAGGTGGGAGCACAGTGGGGCTCTACAAGATGGTAATCCTCCTCTGTGGATCAAGGAGAAGTTATGAAATACACATAGGCTACTACTGATGAGATCAAGACCATGTGGAGATGGGTGCAGACTGATAAGTAGGAGTGTAAGGAGGGGCCTATTATGTCTAGATGGAGTTCTTGGTTCCCACTCAGATATACCATCTGCTTTCCATGAGAAATTCTTCCCATGGTCCTCAGGGGTGACTTGCATACTGAACAGCTCAGCTTGTGTGCTAGAACTCCCCAGATCTGGGTGGGAATGAGATCAGAGCTTTGGGAAGGAAGGGGGTTCAGACCTCAAAACGTGGACAAGGACCCGGCATTCACGGGACCATAGGGACATTGGGTGGCGTGTACTGTCTCATTCGTGACTATATTTGTACCCAAACACCTGCCACCTGGGAATCATTTCATACGTGATTGGATTTTGACTGAGCTGATACACACGAAATCATGATGGAGGCAGGCAGTACAGCTTGCAATCCTTGCCTTCAATCCCAGGGGTTTAGAAGGACTCTTGACACACATGAGCAGCTGGCCTCTCCAGGGAAATACATCAATTAGACACTGAGCAATTTTGTGTGCAAGTAGAAAAGATCAGGAAAGTCAGTTCTAACAGTTCTGACAGAAGTTGAGAAGTCTACTTCTCAGATTGGCGAGTGCAATATAATGCGATAAAGTTTTAAAAACCTGCTTTGCTAGCTTTATTGTAGGTCTGAAATTTATTAGTGGGCAGAAATAAAACTCAAAATCCATTTATTACCTTTGAATAATGTAATAAGGTACATTGCACCTCTGCAATTCTCTGTTCTAAGCCACCTCCCCGCCCTGAGATTCTCTATCCTAAGGGACCCTGCCAGTTCAGACATTCTTATTTCTGAGGGCTCACATTTGTTTTATGCCATGCTATGCTCCAAGGGTGCTCACAGTTGTGATAGTCTCGATTTTAAAGGTCCTTCTTTCTGATATTCTGTGTTCTAAGGCCCTCCCAGCTCGGACAGTCCCTGTTCTAAGCATCCTCACAGTTGTGACATTCTATGTAGTAAGGCCCCTTCTATCTCACTTTCTTCTACTGCTGCCCTTGTTTGGGCAGTGCAAACTATGAACTTCCCACAATAACCAGTTTTTGCCTTCATCCCATTGTCTTCTCTCCCCTTTTCACACTGGATGTTTCTAGGCTAACCTGAGTTTGAGCACACAGTACAAACTATGGACTTCCCACAATAACCAGTTTTTGCCTTCATCCCACTGTCTTCTCTCCTCTTTTCCCACTGGATGGATGTTTCTAGGCTAACCTGCGTTTGAGCGCTCGCCATGTACTGCTGTATTTTAAGCAAATTCTCTAAGCCACCTACCTCCAAATGTCTCAGTGCCGCCAACTCTCTCTAATACAGAAGATCTTGCTGCTGTTTAACCTACTGTCATTAGAGCAATGAAGAGCATCATCTTACCAAAAAAGGCATTCAGTAGCTTCTGAACTTGAATGTTGCTGCCCACTGTCCGGTAAACTCCCTCTGTCGTGATGCCTAAGGGTGGGAGAGCAGATTGCTTTGAGTTAGGGCTCTTGAGCTCCCAGAATGGAAAAGGAGCCGCTTCCACATGAATAGAGATAATCGGCATCGATTGCCCAGGCTGATCTACCCAAAGGCCGACTGGAGGTCCTTAGGGAGGTGAGGTCCGCCTCCTCTCCAGGACTTCACCCCTTCTTACCCTGGCAAAATTGGAGATAAGATGGGATATAGTGGAAAGAGGTCACGAACCTTCCCAAAGACCTTCACCAGTCTCTTGCCACTGGAACTGCCCTTTCCTCCTCCATGAAACGAATGCTTTTTCTCAGCAGAGTGTTAGTACAGTATGGAAGTAATTTGGTTAATTAAAAAAATCCTATCATTTATAATCATCTTTAGCCTGGCCCTGTGATTTCATCAGTGTAGGAAACTGGTGTCCAGATGTGAGCCCAGTCATGCAGATGTGCCCTGATCACGGCAGAGGACAGAGGGCCTAGAAGCTAGTCCCTTCAGTGTACTTTAGGGTTCTTTAAAAGAGAATGTGGAGTGACAGTAGCAAATGGCAAGTCTGAAAACGGCCCCGGCCCTGTTCGTGGGCGTTGTGAGAAAAGAATTTGCCAGTCTCTGAGAGAGTGCCAGGAGATGTGAGAGTTAAACTCTAGTGAGTAGGGAACTCCAGAGGAGGAGATCCAGGACAAAAAGGAGTTTAACAACAGAGGACCCATTTCCTGAGGACTGAAGTTACTAGGGAGGGGGGAGGGGGGCAATATCGCTGCCTCCCCAAGTGTTCCATCACTCACCTACCTCCCGCCCCACTCCACCTTTCGTTATCCTGGCCGATCCCAAACATATAGAGGCAGATGGGACCCAGGACAGGGGTGTGACAGCCATTAAAACCCAGGGGAAACAAAGTCGTAGCCCAAAAGGAGGATGAGGAAGCGGGCCAACTGGGGACCAACACTCTCCCATGGAGAGGAAAGTACAGTCCCCCTTTGAGGGTAGGCTTGTTTCCCTGGATGTTGGCACATGGGGCAAAGCCCGAGTTACACATGTCCCAGCCTTGCCTTTAAGAAAGGTGAATGAAGACATGTGAGATACAATTTAGGCAAAATAACAGAAGTGAAAGGACAAGGCCTGGTGGGAACTGATTGTCCTATAAAGGAAGCATGTTTCCTGGCAAAGAAGCATAGATTGATTTCCCATCCTTTATTTTATGTATGTATGTGCGTATCTCTATGCATATATTATATAAATATGTGTGTGTGTATGCAGCAAGAGAGACAGAGAGACAGAGAGACAGAGACAGACAGAGACATACACACATATGCAATACACACACTGTCAACCCCAATATAATGCAAAATCCTTGAGAGCAGGGACTATTTCATTGGGGTTTTGTATTCCCAAACACCAAGAGCAGTGCCTGGAACCTAGGAGCTATATAATAAACGCTGGCCGACTGACTGGTTGATGAATATTGTCTCCCCTTAGTAGAATGCAAGCTCTCTGAAAGTACTGCATTTTCATCCTTCTCTCTCCAGAGCCTGGACAGTGGAAGGCATTTAATAGTCATATTTCAGGTAGAGATAGGCCACATTTAGGGGAGGAAGAGGCCGTACCTCATACTGGGACAGGCCGCACAGCGGGCAGGGACAGGCCGCACAGCGGGCAGGGACAGGCGGCACTTTGGGTTGGGATGGGTCGCCCTTCAGGCAGTTCAGGGATCTGGCAAGCTCACTGAATCACTGTCTCTTGGTAGGGTTCCACTACTCCCATTTCCTTGTCTTTTGTTTCTTCCCCAGCGCTCCCCTTAATGTTTAGATCTACATGTATTATAGCAGAAATTAAATCTTCATGTTTAAATTCGCTTAGATCTGACTCATCAAAACACCGCTCGGAGGGTGCCAAGAGCTAGCTCTCGAAAAATACTTTCGAAGCCATTCAACACTCTTGCCCCTTTGAAGCAGGAAGCCACAAATTGTCAAAAGTAAACAGACTTGCATCCCACCCCAATGGAACGTGCTGACATTTTGCAGGACGCTCGCTCGACTCACTCCAGTTTGTTCACACGCTATTTTCAACACGGCCTTCGGCCTTCGAGGCAACGGGGCCCGGCAGCAAACATTTATCAAGTGCCCGCTATGGCCCGCAGGGTGCTAAGTGGGGGGGGGGAGGCTGCAAATTCAAACAAAAGTGAGGGGAAGGAGAGCCATCTGAGGAAAAGGGTGAAAAAAGGGCTCCACGAGGGCAAAGGGCAAGTGTGCTTCATAAATATTAAGCACCTACTACAGCCCAGACAATATGCTAAGCACTTTACAAATGTGGTGTCAGGATCCTCAGAAAAACCCAGGGAGGTAGGGACTTTTATTATTCCCATTTTACAGTGGAAGAAACTGAGGCCTACAGAGGTGAAATGACTTGACCAGGTCACATAATTAGTAAATGTATGAGGTTGGATTTGAATTCAGATCCAGCATTTTTTGCAGTTTTGTTTTGTTTTTTATTTTTTTTAAGCAGTTAGCATGTAATAAAAGGCTTAGTGAAAGAAAGGAAGAACAAAGAAAAATCACATAATTAATAAGTAGAGTGTTGTAGACCCGGACTCTAATTGTGGGTCTCTCATGAACTTTCTATGTGACTGTGGGTAAATTACTCCCTTGTCTGGGTCTGAAATGAATTAGGGTGCCACGGTGTGTCACTGTGCCCAAAGAAAGACAAAAAGGAAGAATTCAGAGGAGCATGGGAAGACTTCTCTGAAATGATGCAATATAAAAGTAAGCAGAGTCAGGAAAACTACACACACACACACACACACACACACACACACACACACACACACCTCTGCACACAAGCTCTCACTGATTATAATGGCATAAACAAAAACAATACAAGGAAATGGAACAATGTCATTCTGGTGACCAAGCCGGGCAGAAGGGCTGAGAAAACACATGTCTCTAGCAGAACTCAGTTGCTAAGCTAATTTTGCCAATGGCTTCTCATCTCCCTTCTATGTTATCAAGAAACCCTCAGTAGGTAGGAAAGAGTAATGATCTATTTGGAAACAAAGGAGAGACACCAAAAAGAACTTCCAAAGATAATCAGGTTGGGTTAATGATCTCTAAGATTTCAGTTCTCAGATTTGAGACTCTCTGAACCAGGAAGTGAACGAGTGTGTAGCTACCTGGACAAAGAGAAGAGTCGATTCTGTATTGTTGAAGTTCAGGACTGGTCTTTAGAGACCAACACCCTCATTTGGAGGACACAGAAAATGAGTATCCAGGAAGGATACTTGCCCAGGGTCATCCAACTAGGTCATGGAATAAGCAAGACTAGTACACCGTTCTTTCCATCCCAAGCCCATGGCAGAAGGGAGGGAGGCCCAAGGACCAGCTTTTTCTTACCTTTGGCCTCCACGGCATTGGTGCACTTCCTTACAAATTTGAACCCGACGTCATTGAGTTCCACTGTTCAGGAAAAGGGAGACGGTTAGCCATCACCACAGTGGCCAGGGCTCCAACCCAGCCTTTTTCATTTACACGCTAAGGAGTTCCAGGCTTGACTGCTCATCACTAACCATCTTGGAGCAGCAGGGAGTTGGCCGTTGAGGAGACAAATTAAAGGGCCTCACACTTGACACGGCTCTAATTTTTCTCTTCGGAGGAAGGAGGATGTACAAAGAAGAATGACTTATATGTCTCCAGAATGACTTTGAGATCTCTAGATTACAGCTGCACTTGTGCCCCAGCCCCACGTTGAGATAAACGAGTGGCTTCCTTTGCTTGGCAGCTTGACGGACGTTACACGGCAGCCACCAGCTAAGTCTGATCTTCACCCAACCAGCGGCACCCCTTTGCCCACCCGCACCCAGACAGCCCGACACAAGTAGCATTTGCTGCCAAGTGGAACACCTGGTGGTTTATAAGGTCAGCACAACAGATAAATGATGGACTCACTTTCTTCCTGTTTCGTTATGGGGCTGTGGTAGATCTACAAAAGAAGAGAAAGAAAGAACTACAGCTGCCGGGGATTGCCATTCCAAGCTGTCATCTCTGCTATCAGAGCTACCCCCCAAGCCGCCACCCTTCCCCAGACTGGCTCTCTGGGGGGATCTAGATGTCCTGGGTACCGAATGAGCTCTTTGCAAGGCTGAGAGCCAATCCACGCCATGTTCTCCCCAGGTCTGGGTCAGAAGTCGGAGCATCCCCAAGTCACAGATTAGGGATGTCAAACTCAAAGAAGTTGAAGGCCCAAATCCATACATAAGGATCCTTGCTGGGCAAGGATCATTGACTGCTTGGACTGATTTACCCAAAGGCCAACTGAAGGTCTTTAGGGAGATGAGGTCTGCCTCCTCTCAAGGACTTCACCCCTTCTTACCCTGGTCAAATTGGAGATAAGATATGATAAAGTATAGTGGAGAGAGGTCACAAACCTTCCCAAAGACCTTCACCAGTCTCTTGCCACTGGAACTACCCTTTCCTCCTCCATAAAATTAATGCTTTTCTTAGTAAAGTGTAAGTAATACTTAGTTTAACAATATAATGTTATCTAGGTTTTCTTGTGTTTTTATTATTTTATTAATATTTGCCAATTACGTCTTCCTCTGGTTTGGTCCACACCAGGAAGTGTGGGTGGGCCCCATGTGGCTCAGACTACTTATTGGACACCTCTGTATAGACTCTCCAAGCTCAAGGCCAATGAGGAGCAGGTAAGAAATCCCTCCCGACCTCCAACAAGGCACTAGGGGCGCTATTAACAGAAGGACAAAAAACTTGATCAGTTTTCAGCATAAACATTTCCGACTCAATATCTGCAGTTGGGACAAATCGGGATTCGATTTATTGTGATTGTCTAGACTTAAGCAAGTGAGGAAGAAAACATTAATGATGGAGATAAAACTAAAAAGTATCTCTTGCTAACATTTCCCCAGAAAGCCGGCTCTTAAGTATTTGTCAGTATACCCTGGCTGGAAGGAACCTTCAAGGTCATATAATCCAACAAAGGAAGAAATAAGAAACCTTATTTGATAAATTAAGTGACTTGCCCACAGCCACCCCAGGGAAAAATGGTAGAGCTGAGATGGAAGCCAATACTCTGGACCCAAACCTCAGGTCCTTTCTACAATATCTTGTTCCGTTCCACTGGTTAGACTGGTCTACAGATTGTCATCGTCATCATAACAAACACTTCGATAGCACTGTCAGGTTTGTAGAACAACCTTGGAAGGGAAGTGCTATTATTGCACCCATTTTACAGTTGAGGAAACTGAAACAGAGAGATGGAGTGATTTGCTTCACATGGCTAGTAAGTGGAGCAAGATTTGAACTCGGGTCTCCCTGACTTCAAACCCAACACTGGATCCGCTACAGCTCCACCTAGCTGCCTCAATGCATCTATCATCTTGCAGATGAGGTGCTGCCTGCATTGGTAGTGGGAATTCCCTCATCTGGAAGTTCCCCACATCAGTGAAATCCCAGGCCCGGGCCTTGTCCCTATACCTTTGTCAAAGGAATATTCATAAAGCTCTTGAATCATTCTCTTGCCAAATGAACTGGATCATACAAGATCAATATGAACTTCTCTGAACATTTTAAGTCCTTCACGACCTGGTTCCCATCATCCTTTGAGGCTTCCTTGGACTTCCTTTGAGACTTCCTTTGCATAGGTGATGTTCTCTGCTGAAACGCCCTTGAGCCTCACCACCACCTTATAGAATCCCTTGTTTCCTTCAAGATTCAACATGATGTAAGAACTCTCTCCTGACCAACCCAGCGATTAGTGCCTTTCCCCTGAAATTACCAGCTAGGTGGCTCAGTGGATAGAGCACTGAGCCAGCAAAGCTCACAAAAATCCGAGTTCAAATCCTGCTCAGACTTACCGCCTAACCATTGTCTGCCTCAGTTTCCTCAACTGTAAAATAAGGCTAATAACAACTCCCGTCTCTCCAAGGTATGTTCAGCTGATCAAATGAAATAATGTTTGTAAAGAACTTTGTGAATCTTAAAGGAATATGGGAATGCTAGCTTTTTTTTACTCTGTTCGTTTATTGTATTTATTCATGAAAGGTCAGAGACAGGAGATTTTGACCTTTGTGCCCCCAGTGAAAAGCACAGTGCCTGGCACATAGTAGGCACTTAATAAATGCTTATCACTTGACTGTGAACTACTGTGTTCCTAAACCTTTACTTAATGGGGCTGGACAAGGCCCTGCCCAGAGATACCTGGGAAATAAGCCAAAGATATTCCAAAGCTAAAAGGGCCTTTAGAAATCCCCCCTATTCCAACCCCCCCTCATTTTACTCATGAGGAAACTGAGGCACAGAATTCAAACACAGTTATCATGGCTCCCAATGCAACGATCTTGCCACACTAACACTCATGTACCGGTGCCCAAACTGTCAAAGAGAAGTTGGAGGATCCACTCTAATTCAAAAAGTATTATTAAGCACCAACTGTGTGCTAACTATTGTACTAACCAAGAGGGACAAATGGCAAGATCCACTCTTGCCCTCAAGAAACTGATATTCTACTGGGAGGATACAACACCCGACCACTCAAGCCCTCACCTGATCATCTGAGAAAGAGAAAGAAAGCACCCCCAATATCTAGGGGCCTCAGGAAAGGCGGGGCTTGAGTGCCATGCTTGGAAAACCAGTAGGCCGGCTGGCGGCCATGTATAGTTCGTGAAAGAAGGATTGAATAAGAAGCTCGGAGAGGGACCTTGGAGCCGGGCAGCAGATTTAGATGAGCATTAACAATAACAATAACAACAATAGCTAGCATGTCTACAGCTCCTAAAAGTTTATAAAGCACTTGACAAATGTTAGCTCACTTGATGCTCACAACAACTCTGTGAGGAAGGTGCTGTCATTCTCAGGCTACAGAAGAGAAAACTGAGGCACGTAGGAGGAAGTGACTGGCCCAAGGTCACCCAGCTAGAAAGGGTCTGAGGCCAGAATAGAACTCGGGTCTTCCCCAGGCCAAGCCCAGTGCCCTCTCTTTTACAGGGCAGCTAGGAGATAATAGGGAGCCACCAAAGCTTCTTGAGTAAAAATCCCATTTGTGTTTTAGGAAGATGTTTTTAGGCAGCTATATGGGGAAGATGGTTTGGAGAGAGGGACTCCATTACTGTAACAGCAAATGTTAGTTGCGACTAGAGTGGTGGCTATGTCGGATGAGAATGGATTCTAAGAACGTTGTGCATGGACAACTGACAATATACAACAATTGAATTTATAAATGAAAAACACTGAGGTCACTTGATGTTCCCACAGACATAAATCCAGGGCTTTCCACATGCACAGGGGCAGCTAGATGGTGTTGCAATGTATTCAGCACTGGGCCTAGAGTCAGAAAGACCTGAAATCAAATCCAACTTCAGATGCTTATTAGCTGTGTGACCCTGGCAAGTCACTTAACCATGTTTACCTCAGTTTCCCCATGTGTAAAGTAAGCTGTAAAAGAAAACAGCAAACTCCTCCAGTATCTTTGCCAAAACAACAACAACAACAAAAAACCAAACCCATGTACATTATGATCCATGGAATCATGAAGAGTTGGATACGACTGAATGAATAATAAGAACAAATCATGTGCATGTGAAGATTTGCATCCACATAATTGAGCATGTGTGCACACTTGAGTGCTGCATGAGCAGCACTCTCAAACATACACACATGAAAATGGCACTCATCAATACATACATATATATATATATATATATATATATATATATATATATATATATATATCTTGTACACACATGCCCAGGCTTTCTTTTTCTTTTTCTTTTCTTTTCTTTTCTTTTCTTTTCTTTTCTTTTCTTTCTTTCTTTCTTTCTTTCTTTCTTTCTTTTTTTTTTTGCTGAGGTAATTGGGGTTAAGTGACTTGCCCAGGGTCACACAGCTAGGAAGTGTTAAGTGTCTGAGATCAGATCTGAACTCAGATCCTTCTGACTTCAGGGCTGGGGCTCTATCCACTCAGACTTTCTATAGTATCAGAGAGCAATCCACAATTCTCTGACTAAACCAGTGATTACCCCAAATTTATAGAAGCACGGCAACTGCTTCAAAAAAAAATCTCATAAGGAAAGCTGTACTGCCACAGAAGTGATAGCAGCCACGGCAGTGGAAAGAGAAGACCCAGGCTTTGGAAGCACCCCTAGCTCACTCTCTTGATGTGTACTCACTCACTGAGTCCTCCCTCCTCCCCACCCCCAACCTGTTTCCAGGGGCCTGTTATTCTGCCCAGATCTGTCTACCCCTCGGGTATTCTCAAGTAAGAGACATTATGAGAACACAACAGCTCAGGAGTGCAACCAACTGACAAACAGGCAACACTATACTTACGTAAAGGAAATTCAATAATCCATTTTTAGCCTGCCTCAGACCCAATCATGTTCCAGCCTCACCCAGGCCCAGTAGATAAACACAAATCTGTCAAACCAGGTGAGGGCAATTGATGCTTTCAATACTCCTGCTGGAAGAAACCTACCGAGGACAGCCTTAGGAATGCTTTGCATTTTGCAGACTACTGATTAGCAGAATAGCTACTCTTTTGTGACCTTTTGTCAAGGTGCCTGCCTCAGATTTGGTTACAGATTCCAGATCGAAATTCTAGATCATATGGAGGCAAAATAACCCTAGGGTTAGGATCAGAGGACTTGGGTTCAATTGCCACCTGTGACTCTTACTGCCTGGGGAACCTTGGGCACATCACTTCCCTTCTGGGAGACTCAGCTGCCTCCTCTGTAGAGATCTAGATAACCTCTTGCAATGCCTTCCAACTCTAGCTACCCGGTCCAGGATGGGACCATCCTCTTTTGGATTGAATTTCCTCACTGCTAAAATGAAATGGTTGAATTAGATGGCCTCTAATGTCCCTTCTAGCTCTCCATCCCCTGAATGAACTTAAGCAAGTCACTTCCCCTTTCCCAGTCTCAGTCTCCTCATGTGTAAAGTAAGGAGGGTGGACTGGCTGACCTCAAGGGGTCCCTTCTGGCTAGAGATCCTCTTGGCTCAGTTGAGAAGTAGCAATGATAAATACTTCCAGCCCAGCCCCCTCCCCCAGCCTGACCCCAGCCCTCATACTGGGGAGCATCCCCATGACACTGTGGCCGGGCAACTCCTTCCGTGGGGGCTGCAGCCACAGCTACTGAGCAAAAGAAAATTCTCGCCACCGAGGCCCTGCCAAAGGCTTCGGCTTCAGAAACTGCCATTTAAACAGTGCAAATGACATTCAAGAAGAGGCTCTGGCACCGGCTTTGCCGCCGTTCCCCAAGGACCATGGGACGTTCCCATCTTAGCTTGCAGCTGAACCACTCCCTCGTTGTCGTCTCCACTTATTAGAACGTGAGATCCGGACTTTGCTATTCCTCTGCCCAGCTCTGGGCACTCTGCTTCATCCATATTAAGTACTTAATAAATGCTTTATTCAGTCGTCTGGACTTGGTTGGGCTGATTAGGTGGGAGAATAATTCCAGTGCATGTGTCCCTTCTTCCTTCTAGATCTCGTGGGATTTCTAGTCAGTGGCGGATGGTGGACTGCTTTATCTTTTCCCCTCAAGATCCCCGGATCTTAGCACCCCACACAATGTCCCTGTTTGGCTGAGCCAATCAGTCTCTGCTACCACTAGAGGTCACTGTTCCAAAAGACTTGCATTATTGGAAGGCAATGCCTTAAAGTAACTCACTGGTTCTTTTCCATCCATTGCTTCCATCCATAGGCGCCTGTTGGCTTCAGAAAGGGCCTGCAGTGTTATGGTGCCCGGTCTAAAGAGAAAATGACAACGTTAAGGAAAAATTTGATCGGGAAGAGTCCCAGTGCGGGGCCCTAGTACTGGGGGAGTTGGGGTGGCAGTTGGGGAACACACACCATGGATCAAAAAGGCCTTGGGGTGCATGGTTTAAAAAAAGAGAAGGCCGGAGGTGGAAAAGACAGAGAAAAGCTGTCTTTAAATACTCTCATTAAAATTCTTCCTCTAGGCCCAAACAGCAGGCTTCCAAACAATCAGAGGAACTCCAGAGAAGCAGATTTCTACTCTCCATATAAGGAAAACCATAAGCTATTCGGGAAGCCCACTAGGCAGGAAACAGGAAACTTCAGGTCTGATACTTACTACCTACTTGACTTTAGGAAAATCATTAGCTTTCTCTGGGTCTCAGTTTCTCCATCTACAGTGTGGAGAAGAGTAACAAGATGATCTTTAAGATGCTTTCTATGTGGAAAAGCTCAAAGTCTACAATAGCACGAGTTCCATCTGCCCGGATCAAATGGGCCATCTCAGCTGCCAATTTCAAGAGGTTTAGGGGTAAAAGTGGGATAAGCACATTCTGGGGATATCTTTGAAGGGATCCCCGCTTAGTTACGGGTGGGACTAGAAGACTCCAAGGAGGCTTCCAACCCTATGATGCATGGTGAACACTTTAGGTCAAGAAGGTAGGCAGAAGCTGCCTCTGGGATGACTTCACCAACCTAAGCGACTCCATAGAGACGCAGCTTGGTGGAGTGGATAGAGTCTTGAAGGCCTGGGTTCAAGTTCCTTTTCTGACTTGGTTTGTGACCCTGGGCAAGTCACATAACCTCTAGCTCTAAAGCAACAGTATTGGACACCAAGAGAAATAGGGGCCACTAAATCAAACATAAGGCTCCCTGCCTTATTAGTATGGTCTCATATCATATATGTCTTAGAAAATATATTTTTATGTATTTCTTTTTTATTAATACATCACCAGATCACTATTGGGTCTATATTGCAAAGAAATCATAAAAGACAGAACAGGATCCACATCTATCAAAAATGTTTACAGTAGCTCTTTTTGTGGAAGCAAGGAACTGGAAAATGAGGAGCTGCCCATCCATTGGGGAACGGCTGGATGAGTTGTGGTACCTGAAAGTGATGGAATATTATTGTTCTCTAAAAAATAAAAACAAATTGGTTTTAGAAAGGCCTGGAAAGATTTACACGAACTGATGCTGAGGGAAACAAGCAGAACCAGAAAAACATCATACACACAAACAGCATGCAATGATCAACTACGATAGACTTGGTTCTTCTCATCGGTTCAATGGTCCAAGGCAATCCCAATAAATTTTGGATGGAAAACACCATCTGCATCCAGAGAGACAACTATGGAGACTGAATATAGATCAACACAGACCATTCTCACCTTTTTTTTTTCTCATGGTTTTTCCCTTTTGTTCGGATTTTTCTCTCCCAATATGATATATATGGAAATATGGTAAAAAATGAATGTACATGTATAACAAAAAAATGTTTTTACATGTAATTGGGGGAAAATAGCAATAAAAAATTCCTCACCGTATTAAAATCAGCTAGGAACTACATTTTAATCTGGTTCAGGCCATGTTTAAGACCACTATGGGCCACAAGCTCAAGATAATGCCTTAAAATAGGGGTTCTTGGCTTTTTTTGTGTCATGGCCCCATTTTTAGACTTTTCTAAATGTATAAGTTAAAATAAATGGGATTATAAAGGAAGCGCATAGCATTGGAATCAAGAAGTGATTTTTTTGTCTCCCTATCCAATTGCATAGACCCCCTGAAATCCATCCAAGAACCCCTTAGGGGTCTATGGACCCCAGGTTAAGAACCTTGGCAGTTAAGACCACTGGCAGTGAAATTTCCTCACATTAAAGAAATCCTAGGTATGATCCAAACAAACAGAAAGGAGCAGATCAGCCCAGCTTTGGTTTTCTGATTACTAGCTAGCTTAACCCAGAAAAAAAACAAAAACAAAAACAAAACCACAAGATTGAGTTGGAGCCAGAAAGTCAGTTCTGGCATATGAGGCTGAGAACACAAGCTCCAGACTACCAGTGCATGAGCTGTGAGGCCCCTCGGACTCAAGGGAGCAGTACCAGTCCAAGGACTTCCTCCTGGCTAGCCCACCTTATCCAGGCACCAGACCCAGGACTGATTTGCAGGTGTGATCTCACCTTCTAAATCCAAGCATAATTCTCTCTCTCTCTTTTTTTTACACACACACACACACACACACACACACACACAAACACACACACATATATATTTATACAATTATCTTGCTGCACAAGAAAAATCAAATCAAAAAAAATGAGAAAGAAAATAAAATGTAAGCAACAGCAAAGAGTGAAAATGCTATTAGGTGATCCACACTCCATTTCCACAGTCTTTTCTCTGGGTGTAAATGCTCTCTTCATCACAAGATCATTGGAACTGGTTTGAATCATCTCATTCAAGTATAATTCTCATAATTCCTATCCTGCTTCTTACTAGATTCAGCTGAATGCTGGAGCCCAGGGACTGGAGAACTACAGCCCATCAGTTGACTCTGTTATACTGGCAGTATTCTATGGCCCATGATTCCTATTCTAACCTGTCAAGATCTTTCTGGAGCTATCAGTCAGAATTCCAAGAGTCTGTAATCTCATCTCTTCAGCCATCATTTCTCCTCCTTGGTCATCGTGGGTAGTTGGGGTCAGAAAAAGAAAACAGTCCCTGTGGACCATTCCATTGACAATGAGGCTGACCTAACACAGTTGGGCTAGACTTTAGATGCACACAGTAAGACTTCAGAGAGGATATTCACAAAGAATCAGAGAACCAGTCATTTACAGTGTCACCACCCTCCGGTCCAGTGACTGGACACCATCTTTTCTGAAAAGGTCAAATATGGGTCCACACATTGATGTGAGGTCGAGCAATCAGGACAGACCCACTTTTATCAAGGGGGAACTAGAGCAGCTAGTTGGTTATTCCAGAATCAGAGCCTGGAGGGAGCATCGGATGCCAGCAAAAAGGCTCCCCAGGCTTCTACCCCGATCCAAAAGATCAGCTTCTGACAGGGGAAAGGGAGCTGGACAGGAAGTCACCAGCCCAGGGTTGAGATCCCAGTTCTGCTACTTGCTAACTGGGTGACTGGCGTGATGTTTGACCTTCCTCAGCCTCGATTTTCTTATCAGTCAAATGAGGAGGCTAGCCTAGATGGCTTCTGGGGTATCTTTCAGCTCTAGATATGGAATCCCATGTATAACTTTGGTAGAATCACTATCCTTCTGTGGGGCCTCAGTACCCTCCTCTGTAAAATGAGGGGATTGGATTCAGTGGGCTCTGAGGTGTCTTCCAGCTTAGATTTAGGTACCTATGTAGGACCCTGAATCAGTCCCTTCCTCAGTTTCCTCCTCTGATCCAAGTTTGAATCGTAGGCAAGTCATTTACAACTCTGGGTCTCAATTCCCTCCTCTGTAAAATTACTTGAAAGTAATGATGATGATGATGATGATGATGATGATAACAGCAGCTAGCATTTTTAAGGATTACAAAACATTTTACAAACTTTCTTTCGTCTGATCCTCATGACAGCCCGAGAAGGCAGATGCTGTTATTATAACCACTTTATGAATGAAGGCCCTGCGAAGCCCCAAAGGCCATAAGGATGGGGCCGGAGACATGCCTTTGTTTGCTGTTGGGGATCCATCAGCCTCCATTCAGAGAGACTCGCCCTCATATTGGCTCTAAGGGGATGATTCTGACCATGCCAATATTCATATAACTTCTATTAAATCATCAATATGGGTTGGTGGAGTGAGCAGTTGCCCTAATAAAATCACAGGTGGTTGAAATATCGAAGCAACAGCTGCTAAAAGCAGAGCTGGAGATTTGTCGGCCGACGGGGAGGGTGAGGATGTGGCAGACTGAAGGGTTTGTGGGAAGTGCCTGAGGTAGGAAGTTGCCGGGGGGGGGGGGGTTCCTACCAAGAGCTGAACTCAACGGAGGATGATGAGGTCTTGGGACAGACATTGATGTCTAGAAAATAAAGACCTTGGAGGAAATGCACATGGCAAGCGGGAATGGCAGTCACAAAGCTGGCCCATGTGGGAGGACACCCTCAGCCCACTGGGCCTGCTTACCTTTCATTAGTTTCGATGTCAAAGCAGAACCTCTTGTCGATGGATTCTGTCTTCCTCCTAACACAGTACTTCACGGTTAAGTCCACAGGGCCCTAGAGAATGGAAAGATGAACAGCCATTTAAGAAAATGTGAAAGGATAACAGCCATAGCTCCTGCAGTAGTGTCAGTCACTGGGAGGAAGTGTGTAAAGCCCCAAGGAGTAAGCTCTCCCCTCAACATAAAGCCCATCTGTCTAGATAGGGGTTTCCCACAGGTGGCTGAGATCTAGAACAGAGGCTCAGCACGATGGGATCTCACCATCAGACAGTGGGAATAGAAGTCCCTACTGTGTGCCTCTCCAATGAGAAGGAGTACTGGATCTGGGATATGGGGGCCCCAGGTGTTAGATCTGCCATTTATTATGTGAAGGCCTAGAGGAAGGTCACTTTTCATCACTTGGTCCCAGTTTCCTCATCTGTAAAATGAAGAATTAGACTCGGGACTCTGAGATCTATTCTACCTCTACAGTCACAACCTTGGGCATGTCCTTTCCTCTATCTGAGCCTCAGTTTCCTCCTCTATAAAATAAAAGGGTTGAAAAAGATGCCCACTGAGGTTCTTTTGTGATCTCTCCTAGGATCCTATGAAAAAGAAGGCAGCAGATGGAAAGAGGGACACCATCTTCCTTGGGTTCTCATTTGGGCCTCTAGCAAACATAAGCATTAAGTCTCTGACTTCTCCCCTTTCCACCACTCTCAGGGAATGTCTAGCACACATCCATACCCATGTTGCCTCCCTACCTCAATCTCTTCTGCTTCAATCCATCCTGCAAAGCTGCCTCTGTTTCTTTTTTGTTTGCTTGTTTTTTTTTTTTTCTTTTCTTTTTTTCCTGAGGCAACTGGGATTAAGTGATTTGTCCAGGGTCACATAGCTAAGGAATGTTAAGTGTTTGAGACCACATTTGAACTCGGGTTCTCCTGACTTCAGGGTTGGTGCTCTATCCACTGCACCACCTAGATGCTCCACTGCCTCTGTTTCTTAAGCCACAGCTTTGACCCCCAACATTCCAAGATCCAAAGGGCTTTCCATTGGCTCAGGACAGTGAAAGGAGGCCTTCTAGACTGGCTGGCCCACGTTCATCCCACCATCATCCCTTTCCAGCCTTAGTTCCCACCATGCCCCTAGATCCATCCTGTGCTTATAATACATTTTGTGTGTGTGTGTGTGTGTGTGTGTGTGTGTGTGTGTGTGT